>SRMA01024470.1:0-15294 GCA_007224835.1 Danionella cerebrum
AGCATGTCAGGGGTAGGATGAAAGAGGAAGCATGGGAGATGAACCCAAAGGATATCGATGCACTCTTAGAGGCAAACAAGACTGCTTTTTTTGTTATTCTTGATGACTTCATCAAAAATTGTATGAATCCTTGTCGAATCACATGAATGCAATCTTTTGTCATGCTAGATATTCAATTTGGGTCTCATTGCATATTATAGTATTTGCAGTAAATTTGTTCAATTTCTATATAGGCGACAAACAACTTTACCTAGTGCATTAAACATCATTTGGGATGGTTTTAAAATGAGGAATTTGTTACACCAATTGATTAATTAAAAGTCAGGTGTTTCTATACATATGAAGTCCCTGACCAAATATATATACAGCACAGGTGATCCAGCACAGGTTGAACTTTATCTATCTTGACTGTCCCAAACCAATTCTACATATCTTAGATCTTATTTAAGATATGTAGAATAGATATGCTGCCCTTTTCCATGCTTAAAATTATTAAATCATTGTGTTGAAGATGAAGTAGTGCTACATGATTGCTGAAATAGCCTTGAGCAAAGAAAAAGTGAAATATGATGAGTCAAACAGAATGAGACGAATCAAGAAAGGACTCATTAGGCAATCATTTGTCACTGTATGAACTGCTCTCAGGATCATAGTGAATCGGGCCCTGGGGGATTGAAAAGCTTAAATTTCAATCTGAGTAACAAGCTAAACAGTCGATCAGAAAGCTGAATTGTGTTCTCTGATGAAGATTTCCCTCGTATCACATCAGTGATTGCTGATCACTACGAGAAAACAGCTGTAACATAAAACATCTATACTTCTCTGCATTTCCTGAAAGCAACACTGATGAGCTTTTATGTTTCCCATGCCTCATTTTGTCCTTGATTCTGTTTGGCAATTTATTTTAGTTTTATCCCAATAGGAGTGTTTCGTTCTTTTATCAGCATGAACTGATTAAGTTTTAGAATCTTTATGCAATTTGTTTGCATTTCATTTCATAACGTAATCTATGCCAAAGTTAATCAAAAACTTTTATTCTAACATAATGCATGTTATATGTTGTTGTTTGTAAAAATCTAATGCGCGGCTGTTTATTTCAGTGGCTTCGGAAATATAATTTCAAACAAACACATTTATTGTTGAAGGTTATATGACGTCAATTAGCTAAACAGATGTGGTATTAAGGCTTTTAATTTACTTGTCAACACGATAAGGAAAAAAATGTCCTGAAATGCTGAATAACCTTCTCAATTATAAGATTACTTTGAGAAAAAGTCATACTGGACTGGTATGTTTGGTATAGCCATGTTAAAATAAATTCTTGATAATGTATACATAAAAATGCTAAACAAAATTGGATTTACTGAAGAGTTTTGTATTGGATCGCTTGCTACGTTTTCTATACAGATGACAGTGAAATGTTATCTTCCAAATGGAAAGAGCAGGCTACAGCAGATAACCTTTCAAGCAGACATGTGTTTTATCATAGCTGCAGGTCGAACACGACTCGTTTAATTTGTTCTCACCTACAGTATGTCCGATATATAATAATTATAAAGGCATTCAGGGTGAACTGATCTATAGTTGTGCTCATAAGTTTACAAACCCTGGCACAATGTTTAAATTCTTGCCCAATTTTCAGAAAATAAGAATGATAACAAGAAAACTTTTTTTCCCACCCATAGCTAGTGGTTGGATGAAGCCACTTATTGTCAAACAACTGTCTTTACTCTTTTTACACGTCTCTTCGGGTAAACTTTAAAGTTTGAGTGGTTCAATGATAGTGAGGTCAAGAGACAGAAATGGCCACTCCAGAACCTTCACTTTGTTCTGGTGTAACCGATGACAAGTGGAGTTGGTCTTGTGTTTTGGATTGTATTTTTCTTCTCTTTTTTTCTTTAATAGTCCACAGTGTAATATTTCACGTTTCTTTACAGTTTATTGGACTTGAATATCATGGCTTAGAAATATTGCTTGATGGTGTCTGAAATTTCCATAGCTTTTGCGAGAAGAATTCACTTGCTAATTCATGATAAATTATTAACTTGTGATGTCACAGGTACTTGTAAAGTACAAGTGCATGAGTGAAAGAATGAGTTGCTCAGAGAATATCAGCATTGTGCTGTCATTGGAGTGAAAGCATTTGATGGGATTTAGACATTGTTTTTCTGGAGATAGGCTTGGCTCCATATAGTACTAATGAAAAGAACCCCAAATGCTCCAGCAAACAAATAGATATTAGACAATTTCATTCTTCAAGTTTTGTAGGAATCGTTTTGGGGTGGACTTGAGTGTTAACAAATGTCTCACTTGACAGAATACTTTTAGTAATATAGTGTACTTTCAGATTCAGAATCACGCATTACCTTTCTGTTGTGTTGTTTTTCTACACCTGCGATGGACTGGCAACCTGTCCAGGGTGTACCCCCCCGCCTGTTGCCCAATGTGCACCGGCAGACCCCCGTAACCCTAAAGAGAGAATAAACTTAAAAATAAATGAATGAATGAATGAGTGGTTTTTCTACATTGTTAAAAAAAGTTCCCTCAATACAAATAGACACAATCAATTTTGTCTATAAAATCAGGTTAATTTATTCAAAAAATTCATTTTTATCACTACTGAAAACTCAAATCTCAAAAGTACACCCCATCAATAAACAAAAAAAAAAGCCTTGTAATAACAAATACATGATTAGTGTATCTGGAATGGACTGGCGACCTGTCCAGGGTGTACCCCTGCCTCTCGCCTGATGCGCACTGGAGACAGCAGCAGACTCTGTGACCCTGAAGGGAATAAGCGGGTTAGAAGATAAATGAAATAATGATTAGTATACAAGTACATGCCATAGTATTAAATATATTAAAGAAACAAATCAATGTGTAACTGTTAGGTCCTTCTCTATGTATGTGTCATATTTCTGTTACCCCTTCCTCCTTGTGTGTGCTTAATTATTTTATTCAGCTGTTCACTGCTTGATTGAAGATCAGCTGCTGCGCATTGATTTCCCATCAAGCACCTTTCTAATAGCCCCCTTCTCTCTTTCTCTCCTCTGTGCCTGACCATTCTCACTCTCTCTCTGAGTTATCACTGCCTCATACCTATTTGATTCTTGCGTTTCAGCCAGAGTCTTGTCCTGTCTGGAGTGCGTGGATCTGTGTGCTACCCCCAGATATGAGCTTTTCTCTTTCTCCTTCTATAAAATGGTGGTTGTCTGGATCTGGGAGGCTCTCCACAGCCTCCCTAGTTTCTGGCTGTTAGCTTCGGTGCTCCACCATCTCCAAGCATCATCCATCATGAAGAGTGTTGCTCACTCCATCCTTGAGTGAACTGAGCCATCTGGCAACTAGTTGTTTCTGAGTATTGAAGTTTCTTGCATTTGGGACCTCTGTGCTTACTTTGCACTTAAGAGTAAGATTTCAGATCAAAAGCAGAAAATTCAGATGCATCTTTGATTTGACTGGGATAAAACTGGGATAAACTAGCTACCTCTTCAGGGTTTATCACCACATTTCTCCAAAGGTGTGCAGGAGATAGCTTTAGAAGAACCGTGTGACAGTGAAAAGAAAGAAGCAGATAAAGACAATGAATGAATGAAAAAACAGTCAAGAAAAACAGCCCTTTCAAGCAATAGTTGAAAAAATAACCAAAGGATGGATTTGCTTTATGCTTTTTGTAAAGACTTTTGTAAGACTTCAATAGTTCTCTTTGACTGTAGAGCAGAAGTGTTTGTTGTATCACGAGGAAGCTGGTGATGGATGGCACAATTGTTAGGGTGGCCAGCAAGCTTTTTGAAACATCACTTGCTGAGTCTCTTCTAGAGACAAAAGAAGAAGTGGGAAGATTATAGTTGGTGGCAGTGTGCAATGGGTACAACCCCAGCAGGCCATTAGCTGGTAGTGATTAGGAGGAAGGTGTTGCACTTCTGTCTGTTGCTCTAGTGTTGAGTTTGCTGAAGTCGGATACAGCTGTGGATATATTTCGGTTGTTTAGTCACTGTCTATGTCAGAACTGTTTTGAAAACATTGAAGAAAGAAAAATTGCTCTTGTGCAAAGAAAGAATCTGGAGTCTTTAGTGCAAGTGAATGACAAGAATCAGTACCACATTTGTATTGATATTAAAATGGCATAAAAATAAATTAATAAAAAAATAGCAATAATAAAAATCATCTGCCTCTGTTAAACTTCATCAAAATAAAAAGTAACCATCATGCCGATTCTTCTAAAGAAGGGTCAGAGCCCAGAAAAGGAAAGAAAACAGTTTTGCTACTCTACATCTCAATTTCAATGTCGAGTGTGATGTTTTATTACTGGGGGATGCAATATACACATTTTTCCTTATCTCTTTCTAGACTTTGGGTGTTCTGCCAAACTCTGATGGCACCATGCAGTGATTGAATTATAGAAAATGATAGCTATTAAACACAGCTCTGTTCTGTATGTCGCCAGACTGTATTTCTGAGGAAAATAAAGCCTGTGCCGTCAAATTGTTTATTCCCTAGTACAAGATAATATATGCTTGTAGTTTTTTTTCTGTTTGTTGATTGTAAAATACATAAAAGAGAGGATTTTTCAAAACTTTCCAAACCCAAGAACAAAGTATTTTCCAATTGATGTAAAATATATGTTGTAAAATTGACTTTTTGGAGCTTTCTATTATGTTATATTGTTGTTCCCTCATCATGACAGAAAATGTTTTCAGTCATTCGTGCTATGTTTCTGTAATCCTATATTTATTCACTCAAAAAGGTTATATGTTGTTGATTTTAGGCGCCACCCACTAACCAATCAGATCAACTTCCCTTTTCCATGTAGAGCAAATGCAGTGTCTGAGAGCCTAGACAAAATACAAATAAAAACTATCTGCTGGTGTCTTACCCAGAATACTCTGGGTTGTAAATGTAAGTGACTGCTTCTGTGCATATAGCCATTTTTTAAATATTTGAACTTAGCATAGTGTTGGTGTAAGGTCAACAGTGCATTTGAGGGAGACTAACAATATGATCTGATGATCTGTTTATGATGAAAGTTTCATTTCTAAAGTTGTAGTGCTAGTCTAGATGGGCCAAATGTTGATTATGAATGTTTTGAAAAAGGCCTATTCTGGCCCCTTTAACCTTCAGAAGTCTGGGGTGTACTTGAGTGTTTTTGCTACTTTAAAATTTGTTCTAATACAGGGGTTGCCAAATGGTGGTATGCATACTTTCAGGAGGTCCGAAGGGGTTCACCACTGATGGTACAGTCGGTACTCACACACTTCCACTGGATAACCGTGGGAGCTAACACTCTATATGCGGTGCGGGACAAAATTTTATGAGTGGACGCGGTTGCGGGCGGTGCAGTTCTCATGTATATGCGGAAAGCAACAGAATCCAACTATTCGCAAGACTCTTGCAAAATGGAAATATCTAATTATTTTACTAAAAACAAAAACTGTTATTTTTCTACTCCACATAATGAACAACGATGAATAAAATCAAAATTGCAGGTGCAAGGTTGTAGCATTAGCGTCTTTTTCCGATATTTCTATATTTTGGAAAAGCTCCTTTTTTGTGCCAAACTAATTTATTCCAACGACAGAGGAGAGGGGAGACCTCACAGATATAAAGCTGCCAAAACAGAGTAAAAAAAACAAAGAAACACATCCTCTAAAAAGAAAAACCATCTGTACGAATCCTCTTAATTGAGAAGGAGTTTCACGACATTTAGATTAATGTCTTCTTGTCAGAGTGAGGCACAACACATCACACTAAAAGGCACACAATCCAAGCGCAGTGAAACCGTTTCTTGACAAAGAGAGAGAGACACAAGAGAGAAAAGTCATATCAATTTATTCATTCATTCATTTTCCTTCCCTCTTATTCCCTTTCGGGGTCACATGGGTCTGCTGGTGCCTATCTCCAGCTCACATTGGGAGAGAGGCAGGGGTACACCCTGGACAGGTCGTCAGTCCATCACAGCATGTCAATTTACTTAAATGCAAATAAAACAAAACATATTTGTTTGCCATTGCTATTTATTTATTTATGAAAATGAGACACAAATGACACAAGCGCAAGTCTCTACTCTTTGTCTCTGCCCAAGAACATTCATCACATTAAACAGAGATATTATTGTATACCTTATAAAAGACAACCCGATGCTCGAGAAAATCCTTATTTATAATAAATTTTTTTAACTGATTTGCATTTTAACTGAAAATTAACTGATCAGCATTTATTTGACATTTTATTTAATCTATTGTCACTTATTAAGAGTCACTGGTAGCAGTGGGTACGTGATTGAGGCTGAGGTGTCTTGCAGCTCTACAAACGTTGGGGGCTACTGCTCTATTAAATTACTTTTAACACAGTTTTTCTGACAAAGCTTTTTATTTATTTTTTGCAGTATAGCCCCAGCTTCTTATTTTTAAAATTTTTTTAATTTATTACAATAATTCCTCAACAAACCTGAAATTGTACAAAAAATACAATTCTAGGTAGAAAAGACAAGGTCAAACCAATAAAAATATGTTCTAAACAAAACATGCAAATCTTTCCTAAACCTAACACACTATTCCAACAAAGGTTTGCTGCATTGTGCTTTTTTGTGCCAAAACTCAAAACACAGGCCATATTACAGGTCTTGTACTTTCAAGGCTTACCCCTTCTTTTCACCACTAGATGTTGTTTCTTTAAAATTAAACTGAAAAAGGGTCAAACATTTTTTAATTTGTACTTACTTGTAAATTGTTTCATAACTCTTGTTATGTTTGTTTAAAACACAAAATGCACCCGCGTGTGCAGGGACCTAAGAGTAAAGATTTAAATGAATATTCTTGAAGTTTGAAAATGCAGGTAGGGGACCATTAAAACTCAAAAAAATATATTGCATTTTCTCACGTATTAATTTGAATTATCTTGCAAATAATGTGTCATAGTTCTTGAAATGTCTGTTTAAAACCCCAAAATATCCAAACCAATAACATGTATGAAACCTAAGCATTATATTTGAAATCAAATTAAACAATTGTTTGGTTGTGTCATTCCTACTTAATTCAGAACATCTGGTGTAAATGGATCACACACCTTTGCGTGCAAGAATGGGCTATTTTACCAACAAAGAAGATAAAGAACCTCATCGACAACTGGCCCAAGAGACTTCAGGCTGTCAGTATTGTTAAAGAGGGTCATTCAGGGGGTCATCGGGGTCATTTTGGAATGTTTCCATTGTGATTTAAAAAGAGCAAAAACAGTTGTAGGACAATGGTCAGTGACCATTAGGTAGTTATTAAATAGATAAACAAGTTTTCTCCTAAATGTGTTTTTAACAGGTGCCTGAGCCGGCTTATGCTTTTGCTCATTGGTAGCGGGGCCATTTGGGATCATCACAAAACAAAAAAATGTCTCATCTTCCTAATTAAGATCTCAGGGCAAGGTTTGTTCATTAGCACACCATTGTATTCAGTCTAATCTTTTAGTAAACTTGCTCTAGGTGAACGGAGGATCTAAATGAAAATCATTTGAAGGTTCTGAAGCACAGATTTGGTTGCATGAGGCGAAGTATGTTCAGCCCCATCAGATAATCCTTCTAATGTCATTTCTTCTGGCATTACAAGTAACAGGAACTAATTAGCATCTTAATTTTCAAAGCCGATGCAAATAGGACCCATGTGGTAAAATACAACAAACAGAAGAATGAGAGTCAAATGCTTAGCTTCTACATAATTCTCATTTCCCAGTGAGTTCTTTTACAAAGATTTCCCATGCAACTTCACTGGTTTGTCTAGAAAAGTGGTGCTGTTATGAGACCCTTCAGCTGCCTCTTCACGTCACATGTCTTTGCGCTCCTCCACTTTTAATACATCTACGATTAATTACCAGATATACAGTATGCAGGGGCACTTTGTGTCCAGACAGCCTACTATTTGTATAATGCTGACAATCAGATATTCGTTGCAAAGAAATTATGATAAACTATAAATGCTAATCATTAGTTTTCAAGATCAAAAATAAGAGAGAAAGCTCTATTTAGCAATACCGACACAATGGCATATTTAAAAAACATATAAATGTTCCTCGTTATGACAAATGACCTTTTAGGCTTCTAGTCTCTGCTGCAAAGTGCTCCACAGACACCTGCTGAAATTACAAGTACAGTAATTAGCCGTACCCTTGGGTGCTCGGTCGGCAGAGAGGTCGCAAAGTAGAAGTGTCACACTTGGAACTAAGATTGTAGGACATTATCATTCTCCGGCTGAATACATAATTTAAATGAGATTCTCACCATGTGGGAAGAGTAACAAGATGTGGGAATATATTAAAGAAAGCAGTGGCCTGAGAATAAAGCTGTTCAGTTTGCACTGATCAAAATCAGGGGCCTTTTAGAATTTTTAAGCTATTTTTCTTATAGCTTTTGCAAATGGAGGGCTTACATTTTTGTCTTTTGTTGGTATTCGTCTTAAATATATTATTATGTTGGCCTGATAAAGACATTTTTCATTGACAAAACCAGGGTAAAGCTTTGAAATGCTGTAACTCAAACTGAGAACTTAATAGAAACTTCATACTGACCACATATGTGAAGGTTATCAGTCCGACCACAACATACCGACCACTACACCAAAGTATATGATGACGACCAGAGAGAGAGAGAGAGAGAGAGAGAGAGAGAGAGAGAGAGAGTGAGAGAGAGAGAGAGGGGATGGAGTTCACTGTGAAAAGGATTACAAACGTATTACAAATTTTAATGAATGCTACATTTTTAATAATAAATTGCAAATTATTTGCTTCGCTGATGAATTGTTTTTAACCAAGTATTTAGCCTTGCGTGTCTCCGCCTCCCAGCAGTGTGTTAATATGACAAGTCTATTTTTTCTCGTGGAAGAATAGGCGCAGTGAGCAGCTGAGGCAACTCTGAAATGATGATTCACAAAACTGGCCATCGCTGTTGTGCTGCTAAAAGTTGTTTTTTTTTTAAAGTGGAAACTTTCTGAGGCTGAAGTCTAAGTACGAAGCTAAACTTAACTCTCGTCTTGAATTAGAGTCCGATTTTGTGTGCAAAACAAAACAGTAAATCAATAAATTGAACATTGAACTGCAGTTTAATGTTGCTTGATTCTTTTAAAAAAATATTACAAGTCAGTTATTCCATCCAAACCACTGTTTATTTTTGTAGCTAAACTGGGAGCTCATTGTGAAGAGTTTCAATATGAAGTAAAGGGTTGTTCCTGACTTCTCAAGCACATTATACATTGAGAATTTTTGTTTTTTAATTTGACTGTTTTTCAAAAAAAAATTGTGGAATTATTTGTTCATCAAAATGTTTTACTTTCAGAATATGGTTCTACTATTAATAGGAATAATAGGATGTATTTAATGAATGAATCAATTAAGGCAATCAATGATTATTCTACATAATTTGTCTGGTCCATCCCCCAGAAGCTCAAATTGTTCACCATATGGCCCGCTAGCTCAAATGAGTTTGTCACCCCTCATTTAAGGCAATATATTATCAAGTACCCTGCCTGTAATCAATACTCGAAAGACAAATTAATTCAGTACAATTCAATGTATTGTTAGTAACATAGAACTGAGCGTATAATTACAATGTTAAATGCTTAATAAAATGCTTTTCAAAGTACAAGCAAGAATAAAAATTATTATGTACTCTCACGGGTTCTCAAGATTTGACTGCAATTCTGCATGGGATCACCCTGAACACCATTTCAATATTAGGAAAAGTGTTATAATAAAAGATAAATTGCTGACTCAGTCAGTAGAGCGTTGCGCTAGCAACACAAAAGTCATGGGTTCAAACCCCAGGGAAATCAAGAATTAATGGAATGTGTTAATTGCTTGAAATGTAAGTCACTTTGGAAAAAGCATACATGTAAATGCAAATTTGTATTAAGAAGCTTAACTATCGGTAGCATTAATAACTGGTTTACAATTAAAACTGTTTAACTAATGCATTGCATTCAATGCCATTTATTTTCTTTTTTCCATTTCATGACTAAAAATTAATAATAATAAAATAACTATAAAAAGAATAAAAGGAAATAATACATAAGTGTATCAATTGAAATAGAGATAGCTGTGGTTTTCCCCACTGTGGCTAGTTGTTATTGACTGATGTTCTGGACCAAAACTCGCAGCTGTTTTTCTGTCATAAACCCATTAACAGCAACCAGACCTTTACCCTAGTAACCACATCACCAGATCGCTAGCTCAGCTTTAGAAAATGCTAGAGATTTGGGGTTATTTTAGATCCCTCATAATGACAAGAGGAACATTGAAAGATGTCAAAGGCACCTCAAAAATGATTGTTTACCTTAACAACCATATCAACAGCTTGTCTCTAGTAGCCACCTTGTTTACCATAGCAACCATCTCAGCAAATCTATATATCAGCTGCGGAAAATCTGACTGTATTTGTGGAGGTTAACAGGAACATACCAAACACTTCTTTAAAAGTGTTTGAACCCTAGGCTTTAGAGGCAGTGAAATGTCACAATTGACTTATCATAGTGCAAGTAAATAACATTTCTCAAGATTCTAAATCCATAAAAAACTGACTTCATTACTAAAGTGTTTTGCAACAAGTATATTTCATCTGATTTATTGAGCATCAATGTGTAAATTCATGAGCCATATCCTTTGGATATATTAACTGGCTGCAACAACCAATCAAAATGTAGCCTCGACAAATGTCTGTGAGCAGAACATCTGTAAATCTCTTCATTCAGAACACATTCGTCCAAACAACTCCAAATACATTATAGAATCCATCCTTTCATACTTTTTTTTCCTTTCAAGGATTTTTGAGAGCAACAGACTTACAGAGTAAATGAGAGTTATGCAATACCTTAACTAAAAGCCTGTGCAATGATTTTTGTCCTTAAGGTCAGTTATGTCGGTAAAGAGAGGAACTCGTTGACTCGGGGTGATGGGAAGGTTACATCTAAACACTGTGACCTGGGGGACAAGCTTATAGGTGATTCTGGTTCCCTTAACAGAACATCTCTATCAGCAGTGAACTGACACAGCACAGATGCTGCCATTTGTTTTGTAGGATATGTCTACTATGAAAGGTCAGAGGGGTGCAGAAACACATCCTGCTCCCAGCGGGCCAAACACCATTAAATCCTAATGCTTGGAAAATAATCACTACCTGCCAAAAGCAAAGTGTTAGAGGTTCCATATCACCAACCAGCTCCTATACAGAGATAAGAGTTACATAGTGACACCACACTTCGCCCTGACTGAGGGTTTTAATGAGATTCACATTCACTCTAGGGAGTATGAGACTAATCTACAGGGTTTAATGAGAGGTTTAAAGGAGTAAGTCATGTTTGGTAAACTAATGAGGCACATAGGAAGGCATTTTTCTGTTGAAACATTGACATAAATTATTGTGAGTACTCCACAAGGGCATGAAGGAGTGCAGTTAACATCACTGGAGTTTCAGTCTATTTCTGACTCATCTTACTTAGTTCCACAGAACATCAAAGCACGGTGATGAGAGCAAGATTTCATATTTAGAATCCATTCAATGTAATCAGAATTTAAATCCAAATATTCCTTTTTTTTACCTGAACTGCATGCCATAGTGTACACTGAAAAAAATAAAGGGAACACTAAAATGACACATCAAAGATCTAAATAAATTAAATATTCATATCAAATACTTTGTTCCTTACACATGTTGAATGATCACACAAAAATTTTCCATTGAAATTAAACTTATTAACCATAATGGATATATGGATGTGTGGTCACACTCAACCAACTTTGATGACTTATTTCATTTTAGTTCAAATAAGCTCCAGTAGAGTTGGTGGCCCCTACTTTCCTTTTTACAATACCTGTAGTAGTGCAGTCCTGAACTATCTCTTCCCAACCCTGATGAAATGAATGTCCCAACTCCTGAGGTCACGTCTCTGAGTGACCATACACACTGACAGGAAAGCGAATGAAGTTGAACAATGTTCATCTCAATCCAAATTAATCAAATGTACCTCAGCAGAGGTCTTCTGGGGTTCCACAGGATGATACAGGGATGACTAACTCTAAGTATCTAAGGTGAGCATGCACCACCAGGCATAAGCAAGCAATCCCACTAGCACTCAAGGGTGGAGATGGTGGAGATGGCACACCAAAATGAAAACCCTCAGAAGGAAGTCTACTGGATCTGGAGAAAAAGCACAATACAGGTAAGTAGATTGAGGTAGGAAACTATGAAGAAAACAGGTCCAGGAAGCATCCACGGGGGGATGACTTTGACGACAGACCCCAGGCTTTTGGGAGTTTGAGTTTTTATAGTGCTTGATGGGTTTATGTTATGTTATGGGTAGTTGTGATTTTCATTTAGCACAGAGTTGCAGGCTCTAGACACCTTGGGAGGTGTGGTGTACCACGATGTTGGTGGATGGAGTGCTAAGCCATACTTCTCCAAACTGTTCTTAATGAGATTTCTGAACCAACTTGAACCGGTTTTAACCTTGGTTTTGACAAGAGTATCACATAAAGTGCTTTTACTACCTCACAGTTTTATCAGGAGCGATTAGAGTGGGTTTTGGAAGGAAATAGGATTTTGATTTAATAATATGTTGAGTCATGCTGATGTTTTCATAAGATTGTTTTGCTGTGTGGGTAACAGACCATTGCGGTACTTGTTGAAAAGAAATTGGTGATCATGCTGAGATTTCATCTTTATCGAAATCATCTGCTTCTAGTGGTATTCTTCAGTTCACATTTATGATTTCTGTGATCATTTGCTCTCAATGAGTCAAAGCAAACAGATCGATCTGTGTCAGAGAGATTTGAAAGAAAAAATGCTTAAAGTTGTGCCACATAGTTTCAGAACTTCGACATAGAGCTGGAGTGTAGTTTGTACTTTTTTGAATTTCAAATTCAAGTTTACTTTTCCCTAAGGCTTGAAAAAGCAGGGAGAGGACCAGCAAAACTAAAAAATAAACTACTGTAGATTTGTTTGGTTGAAAACATACCATACCGTTAGTATAGAGTTTTGTTTGTATTTCTAATCAACTTTTTCCATGAAAGGAAGCTGTCTATCGAAGCATCTTAGTTTTATTAAAAGACATAATGATTAAAGTGTTGTTTATTTTCTTCCATTTGGCCTCTTGACCACCGTAGATCTGTACTCTTTTCACAAATATCTCACATAGTTTCTCCATTTGATAACTAGTGCTTGCAATTTCAGTTGCAACTTGGGGAAATTAACAGTTAAGCAATTGGGGAAATTCAACATTTTGTCGATATTCTGGAGGACGATACATCATCAAGGATACATTTACTTTCACCGAACTGTATTCAACCTAAGGGGATAATCAAGTGGGATTGAAGGTCCAGTTTTGAGAACGGGGAGGTTATTAGACCAAACTCTAGTGATGTGTGATACTTTAGCGTTTCGTTCATTTTGAAGAAATCTCAAAAGGACTCAGAGGAATCTGTAAAAAGAACTAAACTTTTCTTCTAGCATCATAGTTCTGTTTTATTTGTAGTTTGATTTACATTTGGGTATATAGCAGATGTGTTAGGGAAGTAACACACAACATTTTTTTTACTCGAATGACTCAAAAAAAGATTTGTTCATTTTACTCACTGAGACTCAAAGATTCGAGTCAGTAAAATGAAACTTCCCATCACTTCTAAACAAGAATAACTAATTGTTACGAACAAATTATATTTGGGGACAATAGAACATTATTTTTGGACAAATAATTAGTCTTTTGACATTTGTAGTCTAGAGTTGAAGTGGAAGAATTCTAATAATGAGGCCATACTTTCATCCATTAAAAACTGTAGGTTATATCTAACAAAGCAGGGATATGTGCACAGCGAGATGGACCTTGCTGTCGCCAGCCTTGGAGTTCTGGACAATAGATTCCTTTCACAATCATGTAGATCTAAATGCTTCTGTGATGCAAGATGAACCATGCTTCTGTTGCGCGATAGTAATTTGAGTGGATGTCTAGAAAATGGATTCTACTTTCTACAGTTGATTGAAGAACCATTGCTTTGAGAAATGTGTGGGTGTCCAACTGTTTACAAATTAAACTAAAAAATTACATTCATTTTTTTCATGAGTTTTGAACTTCCTCATTTACTCTCAAAACTTGAATGCTTTATAAATATTTTCTTTTAATGAGGGCTAATGAGAATAAACTTCAATTTCTTCTATGACATATTCAATTTATTATTCAAAGGTTTTACAACTTTCAATAAATGAGTTGATGTTTAGTGTTTTTTTTTCTTTTATTAATCAAGTTTATTTAATTCCATGTCTTGCTGTGTCTGACATTTAATTGAAGACACAATTATTTAATTAATCAGACTACATATAAAAGTAATTTTATAATTGCTATGATTGTTAAGATGAAACAGCTTATATTATATACAAAATTACATCAATGAGACGCCCTCAAGGGAAGAAAAAAAACAGACAGAGGAATTCTCTAAATGTTCCTAACAATTCAAGCCTCCTTTGATTATAGTCAGGCTGTTTATCCAAAAGAGGCATGTTATCTGTTTACAATAGTCATTCAAACAACAGAACAAAGTGTCATGAGGGACAAACTCAGACTTCATTTCAGAATTTCATCCGGTGACTCTTTGTAATCAATCTAGTGAAAACCCAAAGTAAACAGCCCTCCTGGATTTAGACTTTTAGAAGTATTGTGTTTGAACTGCCAGATTGAATTTTCTCCTGCTGTTTGCACTAGAATAATGGGGATACAACAATAAAATACAACTGTTTGAAGCCAAGGATCCACAATATAGTTTTATTTCAACAAACTACACTGAACTATAGACCATAGAAGTAAATGGCATTTAAGGGAAGAAATAAAATCTTATACAGTGATTTTAACCAAAGGTGCCCCTGAAACACTTTCATTTGTTCTTTGTTCTATGACTAAGCTTTGACATTTTTACTGATATTTTAATGTGCAATCAGAGAGTCAAAGGAACACACATCTATGGCTCTGAAAATGCATCAAGAATAAAAAAAGTGAATCAAATAAAGCAAATAAAATACTATATCTGTTTAATGTGGAGATGAGAGGTGAGGTGAGGAGAGAAGAGGAGTGGAGAGGAGAGGAGAGGAAAGGAAAGGAGAGGAGAGGAAAGTAGAGGAGAGAGGAGGTCCTGCGATTTACAAAAGCATGTTGGTGACTGATTGAAGGAGCTGCCTAGACAAGCAAACCATCGACGAGTGACGGAGAGAAACTGTGATGTGTTTTTTGATATACAGATTTTTCAAGCTGTCATCAGACATGGACATCAGTCACAGTG
>SRMA01024473.1:0-76205 GCA_007224835.1 Danionella cerebrum
GTAATGTGGTGACAATGTTACTAGCTATTATTAGTAATGTGGTGACAATGTTACTAGCTATTATTAGTAATGTAGTGACAATGCTACTGGCTATTATTAGTAATGTAGTGACAATGTTACTAGCTATTATTAGTAATGTGGTGACAATGTTACTAGCTATTATTAGTAATGTGGTGACAATGTTACTAGCTATTATTAATAATGTGGTGACAATGTTACTAGCTATTACGGTATTACTAATGTGGGGGCAATGTTGCACTGGAACAGTGATGGTGATAACTAATGGTGGACTTTAGAGTGATGAGTGGGGGCAAAGAAAAAACGTACTGGTATGTTTGTCTTGTTGTTTTTTTTTTTACTGATCCAAAATACGGTCATGTTACATGTTTGGCATATAATTGTTCTTAAACTGCTGTAAACTTTTACACAGTTAATATAAAATATTTTACTACAGTATTTGGTTCAGAATCTTTTTTTTCTAGATCTTCCTCATTTAAAACTGGGTGCGTCTTATACGGTGAAAATACGGTACATTTGCTTAAATGTGAGAGGTTTGAATGATGAGTTATTTGCAGAAAGCCAGAATTCTCTCTGGTTGATATTTGATAAAATACGTATTTCTTTAATTATTTGAATTATCTATTTAAAAAGAGGAAGAAAAAATGCACAGGTGAAGCTCATATGACAAGACGGCAACACTTACATCTTTGCAAGAATTGTTCCAAAGGCCTTTACAAATTTCTACACTTTCATTTTGCACTGAAACAAAACTTGTGAAGATTGCTTTTCTTTGATCGGGACCAATATATTGGAGGGATAATGCCATGTATCTGTGCTCACCCTCTGGAATAAAGAGTTTAGTGCTGTAGACAGGATGTATAGCTTTATGAGTCCGTTCATCATTCGCCGCCTCCTCATTGCCCTTCTCACAGATGATTAAAACAGTGAATGTGCGATTAACTGCATCACTGGACACCTGTGGGAAGAGATGGGAGGAAAAACAGGAAAGCAAGGAATGGAAAATTAGGAGGGGTGCAATATTTGCTGTCTATTTAATAAAGATCAAACATAATTTAACATTTGTACATAAAAAAACGCATTACCTTAAATAGTACTTATTCCCAATTAATAAAAAAGAAAACCATAAAAACTTGAAAATAACAGTAATGTAACAAATAAGCTAACATCATCTCCAACCAATGTACAGAAAAAAATACAATCAATGATTTGAATATGACTGCCCCACAGTGGCATGAATTAGTCATTCACAATAGCCAACCTGAAGAATGACTCCCAGAGCATTGTGGTGCCAGCTGTTGTTCACTATGACCACCCTGCCCACAGAAAGAGCCTTGAGTCCATTCACTGACTCCAGAACAGCTCTCTGTCACACAAACATTAAATATGTCATCATGAGAAAATGAGAAGTGCAGTTTTTTTTTACTTATTTAGGTAATTGAATTACACATACCCGTTTTTTCACGACTATAAGGCGCACATAAAAGTCTTAGATTTTCTTCAAAATGTGCGATGCGCCCTATGTGTGTTCTTTTTTCTCTTTATATGCAGTCTATGGTGCGTTGTTATGGTAAAGCGGACGTAGTAGAGGACACCATGAGAACGTTAAAGGGTCAAGTGCGGGCTTGGCTTGTATATAAAACCCGCGCCCTATAATTCGGTGCACGCCTATGTGAGTTTTAAATACCGGTACATTAAATACAGTGATGGCTCACATTACTGAGACTGCGTCTTTTAGTATGGTGTGCCTTATGGTCGTGAAAATACGGTATTTCATTTAGAGCTTTGCAATTAATTATGATGCTATTACCAGGTTTCGTTAAATGGAAATGTTAAGTAAAATCAACATTTTTCTTCTGGTTCCGTGAGAGCATTGCTTGTGTTTTTCTACAGTTTTTAAATCTTAATTTTTTCATGTTTCTGTGACCCGTTATTAATGAGTACAGCTCTTTACATTTGTCAGGGAACCTATAGTTTTCTTTCAGAATCAACATTTTCTATGAGATGGTATACTGGTACAAAATTCTGGTACAAATGTGGGCCCTTGATAACAAACGAGATTTGTTAAATTGCATACGACAAAAAAATTGATATCCTAACAAATTCATTTAAGCTTATGTTGCAAAAATGAGTACAGCCCAATTATATTTTGGAGAAAAGCCACATTCAAGACACAATTCTAATTAACAGGTGTTGAACCACAGGTAAGTCTAATGATTCATTTAAGAGGAGTCCAGCAGACAGGTGACTATATACCTCATACCAATGGTAATGGCTTAGCATGGAAGAAAAATGTCACAAAATCTGAGAAAGGGAAACTTTATTAAAATGTGAGGGCTATAAGATCAGAAAAGCTTTACATATCGGTCAGAAACTCTAGGGTTATTAATATATCAGATTTAAGCAAATTGTTAGACTGTTTTTGATTTGAGTTACAGAACATATTCTTAAAGGTTATTTGTAGCACAATGTTTGTAAAACAGTAGCAGGAGTTTTCCAAAAATAAACTAGAGGTTGCTAATAAGCAAAAGGGATTCTGTATTGATTTAACAATACAGAGAACCCTCGTTAATCGCGGTAGACGGCTGTGATAGCTGAAAATCTGTGAAGTAGAGACACCATATTTACAGTATTTATTTAACAGGTATTCAGTATTCAGACTTTTAAAACCCTCCCTTTACATAGTACTGTTAACAAACCACCCTTTACAGTAATGTACAGATATCTACAATACGTACAATAAACCTATTAACGAAATATTTGGGGTCTTCATATATCGCGACTATTTTTGAAATTGCCGGAAAATCCGCCATCAAATGTCTCTTATAATATACACAAGTAATGAAAAAAATCCACGAAGTCGTGAATCCGCAAAAGTCGAACCACAAAGTAGCAAGGGTTCACTGTATAGGGCTAATTAGTTCTTAATTCTTGCTAATACATTTATTCTTATTACAAATACTGCAATTTTCCTGAAGAAACCATTTAGTTAAAAAAACAATAATAAACGTGCAATTTCACAGCGGAACTCATCATTTTGTCTTCAACAGTAAGATTCTTGCAGGATACCGGTGTATGTGTGCAGCTGATACCTGCAGGCTCCCTGTGGTGATGCGCAGCTCACTGATGGTGTGGTAATATGACAGTAAATCTGACAACTGACCCTCCGTGTCCAGTGGAGGTAGAGCAGCGAGTGCGTTTTTCAGCTCAGTTATCCTATTTTCTTGAGTCTGAAAAGCAAAAGCATAAAATGTGACATTTCACCAGACTTGCATAACACCGCATTAGCAAAGCAGAGAGTTACTGAAGCATGCAAACCCCACAGGCGTTTCGTCAGAACCCAGAGGCTGCTGGGATATGTCTCGGTGTACCTGTGTATCTCGATGATTCTCAGAAAAGCTTCTCTTCATCATGTCAGTGACCCTAAGTGCCTCCACACGCAGCAGATTCAGAATCATGGTGTAGGTCAGTCTGAACTGAGACTGCAGCGTTGTCGGCTTCCCCTGAAACATTACACACATCTTCAACTCCATTGCATTTATTCATTCATCACTGGCATCAAATTATGATGGGTGCACAGAGTTCCGAAACAGAGGATGTGTTACTTAACCCCACCAGCACTGCGTGTTCTTCTAGCACCAGCTGGTGTTGCCATGACACCCGGCATGAACCAGCACAAAAATATTGGTCCATCACAGGAAAAAAAAGATAATACACAGATAGTGGAGTCCATGATGTCAGAGTATTTGAAGCTGAATGCAGTGGGCATAGCCAGCTGTTGCCATGTTGGCAATGCTTCATTCTAGAATAATCAAAAAAGCTGGGTGGGTGGAGCTGAGATGGCTTTTTAGTGAAACCAAAACCTATCACCATCACCCGAGAGAGCCCTTATATTCAGCTGGATGAAAAATTATTGGGAAAAAAACAAAAACAAAAATGTTCCCATTTACAAAGAACACAATTTTCACTGTAGCTACACCTCAACAATGGGAGAGTGCCATTAGCCATGTTTCCATACAAAGATAACTAATTAAATTAATGCGCAAAACTGGAATATCACATAAAATATTAGAGAATAAATCACCGCTTCCATTCAACAAATCCAAGAGAACAAAGTAGCCACTTCCTGATAAAAATGAGCTTGTTAGTCAGAATTCTTCTTTGAAATCTTGTGTTTCTGGTTTGGAGATGACTCGTGTGTTTGTCATGCAGTGCGCTTAGGGTCAGCTAAGGGAAAGCTGGGAAACACCTCCATGCTGCAACGTCAACTACTTTAGAGAGATGCCATTTTGGATCCTGGCAAAACTCCAAACAGCTGCTTCATCTAAGCATTAGAATAAAAACATAAAAAAAACGTGGATAACATAAAACTTAGAAAACATAAATAACAATGAATGAACAAATAGAATGAGAGTTATTCAAAAGATAGTGGTGGCTTTTTTGATTTCACATATCCGCTCTTCTGACCGCCGATGCCCTTTGAAAAGGGAATCATGCGGAGTTCAGCCCTCTAATGGCATACACGGGGTCAGTGAATGGAGAGAAGGGGTTAATTGAGTGAACAGCTCCAGCAGGCTGGACACTCGACTGAAGAGTAGTCTGTATCACCCACACAGAGGAGCACTCATGCTTGAATTAGACCTAAGGCAAGTAAATCTGGCTCCAAATTGAATAAAGCCTCCATTATAAAGGAAGTGCTACAGAACAAATCTGTGAATTACAGCCCGCTCACAGTCTTCTGACTCTTTTATTAGCCTACAAATGTGAAAGCGTGGCACATCAATTGTCACAATTAATTGAAAAATTGCCTTTTTGGTCATTTCTTGTAATGCCTAGAGCCGGGATACTCAATAACCGCCAAAACCAACATGCTACTTAATCATAATACAAATTAGTTTTCAATGGAGCTATTTCGAAATACATCTTTGAAGGTTGTACTCATTTTAGCTGCGTCATTTATGTCCAATCCCAGCCCCTGAAGTCTCGTAGTCTCACGTTTACTGCAGGTTTCCATGGTGAAGAGCCACCAATGAATCCATTTGACCAATTTGTCTAAAAAACCAATTGCATTTTGTTTTGCAAAGCATCAGCAGACTTGCTTCTCCTGGAAATCTGGTGAAGGTAAACCAATCAGATTGGGACTTCAGGACTCTCAGAAAACGGTTATGCATCAGACATTCTCACACCGTGTACAAAAAAACCTGCGTCCACATGTCCGTAAAAAAAACAACCACATCCACACGAACACTCCAACACTCCTGAAATGCTGTACTGACAACCACCTAGGAGACAGTCGATTCATGGTGTTTTCAAAATGAATAACCCTGCACATGCAAAAACACAAGTGGCTCTGTTTGGTGATTAAATGGAAAATATGTTGTAAGCGCCAATGGCGGAATTAACAGCAAGATAGTCCTCGCTTCGGCTAAGTACACAACAGGGACACAGCGTGAAAACAACTACAAACTCCACCCCAGGGACACAAACTACTCCGGTTATCCTGTACATATGGCCAAGGTGTGCGAAGCACTTCAAATACGATTCACCTTGGCCAATCGTTTTCAAAAATGTACAGTTAACATGAACCCGGTGCTGCTGTTACACGTGGACAGAGAGCTCATAAGTTTCCAAAATAACCGTGCAAGTGTGGACAGGGCCTGAGGTTGTAACAGCAGATACACAAAGCAACTACAAGACTACACTTTCAATTCACAAATGTAAATTCAACGAGAGCAAACCTCCATTTCTCATTTTAGAATCTGAGTTTACCTGGTATTTGAAATATATAACCAATTTGATAAATAAGCTCTAAGTGCATTATTTACGTAAACACTTTCATATTTTTTATGATTGCTTATTATAATGTCATTTTGTCTTGATTTCTGCAAACTACTGCATGTTTTCAAGTTTTTTCTGCTCTTTATGTACCTATATACCCTCTGGCTTTTACTCTGCAAAGTTTTCAATTTAAAAAAAATACAGCATGGTCTACCAATCATATTTTTGTTCGTTGTATAGTTCTAAAGTTTTGAGGATTGCGTTTTTTTGTTGTCAGAGGTTCTCCATTTAAAATTTGACTAACTTTTTCTGGAATGCGGACTAAATGGAAATTTGGTAACCGGACCTTTTAAGTTTATATTTGAGCACCCCTGGCCTAGAGCAACCACGAACAAACAGTGAAGCTCCAAACACAGAGAAGAAGGATGCATTGTAGGTGTCTACTGACCAGCATCATGGTGTGCAGCTCTCCCATGTCATGAACCCCAGCCTTACACAAGATGATCACGGTTCCTGTAGCATCCAAACCTCTTCTGCCAGCACGACCAGCCATCTGAATGTACTCCCCTGGACAGACGTTCTGTTTATAGTATAATACTGTGACATTATGGAACAAAACTACATTTCATTTATTTAAATGAGCTGTTACGAAGGAATCTAAAGTTGATCAAGGGCACTTGTGGCGTTTTTCTTCAGCCAAAACAAACGCGAGCAAAGGATCTTCTACATTATTGGTCAGCTCATCTATTAACAAGTGTCCGGACAGCTTTACATAACATCTTTTGTGTTCTTTCATTTACATATAATAAGCCCAGGCCAGGGTGCGTTAGCAAACACAGAAATCGGCAAATGTTTTTGGCCCTCAAACGATTTCTCCTGCTCAATACATTTATAGTTTTTCACTTCAAACAATGAGTAGATGTTTACCAGGCAGAAGATTGCGGAAACCCGTGCCGTCATGTTTGCGGATGCTGTCGAACACAACGGTTCTGGCTGGCATGTTGACCCCCATAGCAAAAGTCTCCGTAGCAAACAGCACCTGGATAAAAAACGAAACATTACATCTTTGCTTAGTAAAGACTCCCTGATTCATTACACAAAACATCTACTGGAATCACACCTTCACCAAGCCTTTGGAGAAGAGCATTTCTATAACTTCCTTCAGGATTGGGAGGATGCCGCTGTGATGGACTCCAATTCCTCTCTTCAGCAAATCACGCATCAGCAGGATCTATGGCCGCAAAATAACACAGATGATCACCAGAAGATGATTTCCAAAGCACTGGTTGGTCCTGATGAGTAGCTTGTTCTGATTTTCCACTGAATAAAATGGAAAATTCACTATAGATCTCTTGTTTTTTCACTGGATTCTAGACAAATTATTATGAAAGCATTTCTATATTTTCACCACGCCTCCATAATGTTCATTTTGTATCCAGTCCTCTGTCATTGGTGAAAAGCACAAAAACATGTGATGAAAAGCACAAAAATGTAATTAAGTCCATTTGCAACTCAATCTGAAGAAAAGAATCGATAACTTGTTTGTAGAAGTGTTATTTATTTTCTTCAGTTTTAAGAGTTTTAAAACTCCAATATCTTCAGTTAGTAATTGTTTCATAGTTTGATTGAAAATCAGATTTGGAAAGTTTCTTGAGTTTAGATATGTAATCCACCATTATGAAAAGGAGTTTGAACATTATGAAAGAATAACTGCACTTGACTAATTATACAATTTTTTTTTAGGTGAAGTAATCTCTAAGGATCACAGAGCCCCTACCTAGCTCACGTGAAACAAGAAACATGCTACACACATGGTGCTGTTCATTAAAAAAAAAGTATTATGTATCATATACATCAGCTAAACTATGTACATTCAGCTCAAATATTTGAAGTGGTAGAACATTTTAATGCAAACATACAGAGACAGCAAAACCACCTTATTCCACACAATGCACAGTGATCTGGCAACACAAGAGAGACCAGTCGATACGGTGCCTCTCCAACTCTTCGTAGTTTCTGAACACCACCAAATTACGTGGAGATGTTGTCAAAGTGCTTAAGCATGTGAAAAAGTGTGAGAAAGATTTTCTTTGTAACCAATAAACTTTAAAATCTGTTAAGAAAACTGCAGCGCGGTAAATATTTTCTGTATGCACTACATGATTACAACTAATATCACACATTTAAAGTGGAATAAAATGAATAGATACATCCATCCGTTGTTTACCAATGATTCCCCTGAGAGTTCTAGGATAAAACCTCACATACCTGGGGTAGATGTCGATCATTGCCCCTCAGTCTAGTCAGGCTCTTCTGCAGGAAGGAATGGATTTCGTTCTTCTCTATGGAGCTGGTGAGGTCCAGAGAGGTCAGAGAGCGCGCATTCTCATCACAGCGTGTGCGAGAGAATGTGAAGGCCACCACTGGCGTCTGTTGCTTCTGAGACAGATAGTTCAGCAGCGTCTGCCATATTGCTCTATCCTAACACGGAAAAACAACAAACACAGACATTACACAAAGAGCAGTTAGAGGCTCATTTTAAAGGTAGAAACGGACCTGGGTGGCTGTCGTGTTCTGCTGTGACACGTTCTTTGTGCCAAAAGACTGTGCGTGCTTACTGGTGCGTTCCTTCTTGGTTTCCACTGCAGCATAGTAGCTGAAAACAAAAGAATGATTATTAAAGCTATAAGCAGCGATCAAAGGACTCAAACATCTCCAGTGCTACAACTAAAACCATATGCTTCTATGTATCGTATTTTTCGCCGTATAAGACGCACTTTTTCTTCCCCAAAATTGAGGGGGAAAAGTTGGTGCGTCTTATACGGCGAATGCAGAGCGCCAGGAGCGAAGGGCGGTCACAGCCGTAGGAGAGGCGTAATAGAGGCCGCGACTTCGGCCTAGCTCCAGAGCCGTCGGCCATATTTGTACACCCGCCGGTGCTCGCTGACATCATTGCCCATCTCTGCTCATCGATCCTACCACAGCGCGTAGGACTCCGTGAAGGAGGACATTGTTATAAAATCAAAAAATGTTCGCAATTTAAAGTTAGATGAGACCTCTGGATGAGACTGTCAAGAGTTTTACGATGATCAAATAAAATCTCTGTGAGAAGTTCATCAAAATACAATGGTACATCGAGATACGAAATTAATCCGTTCCAGGGAAGCCTTCGTATTCTGAATTTTTCATATGTTGAATCATGTTTTTCATGTAAAATGCCTAATCCGTGCAATGGCTTGATATACAGAATATTCAAAAATGAAAAAAAAATAAAAATCTGTACACAAATGTGAAACACGAGTGAGGCGATGTGTGTTCATGGATTACGAACACCAACACGAATCAAAAATCCTGAAAGAAAATATAAAGTGGAACGTGCTGTTCTGTAGTGTTAGTTAGAGAGAAACCTTTAGCTTTCATTTCTGAATAGCAATTTAAACTTAGTTATGAACGTCATTTTTTAATACACCTTGACTCTAACCTTTAGCCTCTAAACTCATTTAAAGCGTTTTTGGTGTGATAATGGTCAAAGTGCATTATCTGGGACAGTGATTTTTACCATTGTCTGACAGACAATGGTGTTTTTGTCTGTCACCATTTTACCACTGTTTGTCAATAGGACAGAGGAGCGCCAGGACCCAGAAGCTCTATGCAACATCACATAACAAGGAGAAAGGAGAGCAGAACTGTTTACTGGAGTCACTTGACGCCCAGCGCTGACATTTCAAATGTCAACAATGGAGTACACGTACGTACGTTTTTCTTGATTTCTCGGCTTGTGTTTTTCGTATCTTGGTATTTTTTTCATATCTCGAAGCAAAATATTTTTCAAGAGACCCTTCGTATCTTGTATTGTTCGTAACATGAAATACCTCGAGGAACCACTGTACAAGGCCTGAATCTGTGCTAAATTGTACAAGAAATGTAAAAATAACTGTCTGTTTTGGATCTAATTGACTTTTTTAGGTCTTGCTCCCATACATTTGTGTTCCAAATTTCAAACATACTTCAAACACATTCAGAAACAGTAGTAAAAAAAGCAGAAAATGCTGCCGCTAGGTGGCACTGTAAAAGCCATTGTAGGCTTCTATACAGAATTGTTTAGGCATGGACTAATTGGATGGACATGGATTATTACCGTTTTTGGTCAAATTTTGGATTTTGACAGGCACTGTGCGCACATAGTTTAAAAAGTCAAAAAAGCTTCACTATTTAACATCTCACGTTAAAATAAGACTGGTGGAGTTTGGAGATGAACAGACAAACTCTCCAAGAAGAGCTTGGAAAAGTATGACAATAGCAAAAGTGTCCATTTTTAGAGGTTTTTGCCAAATAGACTTCCTGTCGATTTTGGAAATGCGATCCATAATACTTATATTTAAGTCTTGGTACCCTACACGTGTTAGGTGGCAATATAGAGCCATTTTGCCACACTGCCTTTTTGAACCAGAAACAGATGTATATTTTCAACAGTTCTGACGTGAGTTAAATTTGGTGACTTTTCGACCACATTTAGGTCCTCAAAAATGCAATAATACTCTGATCAATTATAATAGGGTTCTTGCTCAAGCTCCAATTCATTTAAATTAAAGCAAGTACATCTAAAGTACATCTACAGTGTGCTATCCTTATTGACTGATATTGTGTAAAAAAAAAAAGGCAAAAGGTATTTTATCCATTTCTTTACTCTATTTTCTAGTCATCAACAGTTGCATTCTCCGTCACGGTTCACTATTAATTTAAATCACTGCGACACCAGGTGGTGAAATAACTCTATATGTGAATATTTAATACTCAACATGAATCTATAAAATAAACATATCTTCCTCGCATCGTAGCTCACCCTTTTGTGAGGAAGTTTCCAGCAGCATCCAGCAAAAGGAAGAGCTCTTTCTGGGTTTTGGTGCTGTTACCAGTGTACAGATAGTGCTCCAGAGGAACAGGCCTCTTAATTGTGCTAATCACATAGATGGGTCTCTTCTTGATACGCCTGGGAGCAGAGAAAGCAAGCTATGCTGAATAAAACCAACAGAAAGAAAAATCGTTTACAGTGATGGCATTCACTTACCCAATCCACTCACTGAACTCCACCGCATTAGGCACAGTTGCACTCAGCAGGATGATGCTAACATGCTCCGGCAACATGATGAGCACTTCCTCCCACACTACTCCTCTCTGAGGAACAATAGCATCATTTGAGATCTCAACTCATGTGAAGCAAGGAGGAGGAAAAAAAAAACGATAAGATGTTCGGAATACACTACCTCTGCGTCATTTATATAGTGTACTTCATCAAAAATAACCCACTCCAGATCCCGTATGACCTCAGAGCCATTGTAAAGCATGGATCTGTTTATAGGAATACATGTTTTCATAGATTAGATGAGAGTTTGAAACTTATATGAATAATCCAGTAATCTGTTCAGATTGGGTGGAAAATCAGGCAGGACACAATTTACAATTCAATGTTTTTGTAAAAGTCAACAAAATATTCGTTTTTATTAATAAAAATATCAAACTACATATTTCGCGTGAAAAGTGTGTGCGCACTAAACTTATCTACTGGTTGGGCCACCCTTAGCAACTACAACTGCACTCAAATGTTTGCAATGAGTCTGTTACAGCGCTGTGGGGGAATTTTTGACCCACTCATCTTTGTACAATTGCTGATATTCAGCCTCATTGGAGGGTTTTCGAGAATTAACTGCCTTTCTAAGGTCATTCCAAAGCATCTCAGTTGGATTCAGGCCAAGACTTTGCTTAGGCCACTCCAAAGTTTTAATTTTGTTTTTTTTTCAGCCATTCTGAGCTGGACTTGCTGTTGTGCAGTGGAGCATTGTCCTGCTGCAAAACCCAAGTTCCCTCCAGGTCACGAACGCATTGTCGAACATTCACCTTCAAGATATTTTGGTACAAAGCAGAATTCGTAGTTCCAGCAGCAAGGCTTCTTGTTCTTGAAGAAGCAAAACAGCCCGATACCATAACACTACCTTCACCATATTTAACTGTTGGTTAATTAACGCGCACCTTCTCAAAACCCCCAACAAAGCCTTTGATACAACATAGGCCCACCCTCTTTAAGCTTTCCACAAAGTTGCATTTTGTTCAAAGTGGAGAAATGCTGGAGAGAAGGCCCGGCTCGCAGCCTTCTCCATGATTCTTCCAAAGGTGTTCTATTGAGTTGAGGTCAGAAACACACTCATCTATGTCTTTATGGACCATGCTTTGTGCACCGGTATTTGGTCAAGTCGGAAGAGGAAATAACCATACACAAAATTTTCCCATTATTCTTGGAGCCTGGAATTGTCCAAACCACAGTTGTATTTTCTAATTTCTAGGCCACTTTTCAGAAAATATGAATAACACTGCAAAAACATTTTTCCCACTCATGGTTAGTGGTTGGGTGAAGCCATGTATTTACTGTGTTTACTCTTTTTAAATCATATGGACAACGTTGAGTTTAGAAAGTGGTCACCGTAGAATCTCAGTGGTCATGATGAGACAAGAGGCTTCGGGACTGAGTTGCACATCTCCCGTCAAGAGTCCCACGTCACCGAATGTGTTCTTGAAGTCCCGGAACTTCTGATTGGACAAGGCCTTAATGGGCGATGTGTAAATTGTCCTGTCATGAGAAACACAAAAATTAAGTTAAGCAAAGAATATTATAAATAATAATGCAGTAATGCATTCATTTATTAGCATAACACAAGTTTTTATTAGATAAGTAAATTAATAATAAATCTAAACGTAACCTTATGAAGTATAAAACAAAAGCAGACTGCAAACAGCACACACCTTGTCATGTGCTTCTGCGAAAGTGCAATTGCGTATTCAGCCACCACCGTCTTGCCCGCGGACGTATGGGCCGCAACAAATACAGAGTCATGAGCTTCTAGCCGCAAAATAGCCTGCTTCTGAAACACGTCCAGCTCAAAGGGATACTGAAAAAAGCAAATTAACAACAAAGAAAAAAAATGCACTGTTTCATCTAAAGCATTGGAAAATAAAAATATACTATTTCTAGGCCATTTGAAAAATTCAGGGACATCTAACAGAGTAAACATTAAAAGTTCAGTGACATCGTTTTAGTTTTAGTAATATGTTGTTCACATTGGTCTAATTGTATGAGAAACGTGACCATTTTTAATAAAAAAAAATAATTTTATCGTTTTATTCAGAAAACGTTGTATCTACGTACTCCCCAGTTACTCATCTATTGGGTACTGATTTACATATTTATGACGGTCAACGTAGATGTGAGGGAGACTCGAATGATTAATTACGAGCAACTTTAATAGTGAGCTATCAAAGTTTGAATACAGCAACATTGATTGACGCTGTAATGGTGTTTGGTGGAAAAATTACACAACCTTACACAATCTAATCCTGAATCAGATGCAAAAGCACCTTCACCACAGTTGGATCGAATGATGGAGCCTGTTTCACCGCAGTTTACCAACTTAATTTATTGATGTTACACATTTGTGTGTTGCTAGCTCCGTCTTTCCTTCTGTTTGACTCTCGCTCATTTGTTTCGGGATATCACGAGAGAAGGAGTTGCTTTGTGGATAGCGCATCACTTCCGGGGGAGGGAAACTGGGCCTTTCATGTCCAGCTAGGACGTAACAAAGGTGAACATCAATAGCGGGAACCAGTTATCAAAAGAAACTACAGTATTTTTCGCCATATAAGACGCACCCAATTTTAAATGAGGAAGATCTAGAAAAAAAAGATTCTGAACCAAATACTGTAGTAAAATATTTTATATCAACTGTGTAAAAGTTAACAGCAGTTTAAGAACAATTATATGCCAAACATGAACAGACATTAAACAGTAAAAGTAACAAAAAAGGCTGTAATGTTTTTATTCGAACCCTAATAATTCCTCTTCATCACTGCTATCAGAAATGAGGAAGGACAGATCCACGCAGTCATTGTCATCACTTTCTTTCTCACTGGTGTCAAATAAGATGTTGTCTTCTATTCCATCCAAGGCATTACTAATGCCACAATGTCCTCCTTCACGGAGTCCTACGCGCTATGGTAGGATCGACGAGATGGGCGATGACGTCAGCGGGCACCGCCGGGGCGCCTGGCTGACGGCTCCGGAGTGTGATGAGAATTTTCCTATATAATACTACCATCTAGTGGTCATTTAGAGAAATGTAATTTGAGAAACTTTTAAGAGCACACGTCATACTTCAGTCCCGCCCTGAGAGGCTCGAGGTTCTTCTTCGAATGGGGATAACACATGTGTATGAAATGCTTTGAGACTGCTAAATCTTTACAATAAATAGCTGCATTTGCTGTGTTCTCTCTCAAACGGTCTCCAGTGTTTATTATCAATTGAGAAGGTATATTTTTACCATAACAGGAGCTATGCCGAAGCCGCGGCCTTTCTTACGCCTCTCCTACGGCCGTGACCGCCCTTCCACTCCGCGGCGCTCTGCATTCGCCGTATAAGACCTACCAACTTTTCCCCCTCAGCTTTGGGGAAGAAAAAGTGCATCTTATATGGCGACAAATACGGTAAGTCGTTTTTTGTTCAGAATGTCCACGTTTCGCTTTTTAGTTCAATCTACTCTTATAAACCATTAGAAAAGCCACCGAAAGGCACAACGTGAACTTTAAGGTGAATGCTATGTTTCTCCTCTAAGCACTTTATTACTTGTTACTCATTAAAAAGTGTGAAGGTTCTCTAGACCTTTGCGTTCAGAAGATGTACAGCTGTCCTCTATGTGCCCTGATTGTGTGTCTACCTAAGACATCTTTGTTGTTGCACCTATGATGCTCGAGCGCTAATAAATGTTTAAAACATTGTCCTTCAGAGATTTCATTTTTGTGCCAATAATAGATTTTTTAACATTTGACAGCACAGAGATACAGGAAGCAATGTAGGAGAGATATTGGGGAGGGTTGGGAAAGACAGCGGGTTTACCACTCGAACCCGCATCACCTTTTGCAACTGCACATATATGTCCAACCCATCGCCCCCATACCACAGGGCCAGACAATCAAGTAATAATTTAATTCAGGGAGGTTGAAGGCATCTGTTGTATTTGCTTTCATTCCTATAATTATTCTTCCTTTTCCACAACTGAAGTCAATAACAGCCCTATGACCTGCTTTTGAGTGACCTGACCCAATTGGACCCTCTAACTCAAACTCTTTAGCGCCACCACTAGCCCTTGAGGTCTCTTATGTTTATGCTAATAACTTTCAAACTAAATTGGCTACAAACAAAATTCCTTTATATCACAAATATCTTTCGAGCCTTGTTTTTTTTTCCAATGACTGCTTGGTCCCGGATCACTGCTTGCAGTTAGATTTTTATTTAATTAGAATTCTATTTTGTTGTTTTTTTATGCAATTTAAATAGACAGAAAGTTGTTTTTGAATTATTTCAAACCCCTTGTACCTTGAATGCCGGGTCAGGAACGCGTTTGTAGAAGTCGTCGCAAGGTGAGCTGATATCCACAGGAACGGCCCATTTTCTTTTTTCTCCCTTCTCTTCATCCTTGCTTTTCTTCTTTTGTTCCCCAATTGCGCTCCCTGACTGCTGTGATAGAGACCTGCTGGAATCCTGTGAAGAAAATATGATTCAGATTTAGCTTTTAAGATCTGCAAAGACCTAAGGACCACTGGTTGCACACACATGAATTCCTAGGTCCTCCAGGCTGTTAGTTCTGGGAAGTTTCACAGTTTCCTCTTTCTCTGACGGTCCCTCTTTCTCCTCTGGAAGAGCGCAAAGGACACCATCGAATGTTGACAGCAGTGTCAGCAGGTTCACCTCTTTCTTCATGCTCTTGGCCTCTAAAGGAATAAAAAATATATTTTACCCAAAAGAAAAACTGTGCCGTCAATAAACCTCGGATGAAATATAACTTTTTTTAAGGTGTTTGAACAGATAGAAATATTTACGTGCATCAGAGATAATTGACCCGAAATGAACAAGTGTCCTCAGTTAGAAGTCAAAAATATTTTATTGATATTCGGGTCATGGTCGGCTGGGTGATTTGAAATAAAGATCTGAACATAAATAAATATTTTGACTCCCGGCAGAGTCCGACTCCTCTCTGCATGAACGCGCATTTAATCACGTGTTTACACAGACTCAGCCAATGGGAACAGCTAAATTTAAATGTTTACTCTTGAAGACTTTTTTTTTCAATTTAAATTTTTCTTATGTGCCATGCACATATAAAATTTGGTTATAACAAATTATTTAAATAAAGCTATAATATTTAAGAATGTAAATGCCAAAATGCAAGATGCTTACCGCAGTGAAAAATAATTTGTGAACATATATTGTTATAAAATAAAAATGTAGATTATTAGACTGCATATTCATTAGAATCATTTATATTTTATTGCAAAATGAAGGATTAAACTTCACTGATATAATAGTTGTGGACTGACAGACAAAACAACTGCTGCATTTCAGTCGTGTATTCTGCCCAGATATTATTAATTACTTTATTTTGCTTACCTTGGCAGGTAACCATGGCTTAAATTAAACATTCTGAAAATACAGCGACCTCTGGGACAAGGGCCGGGGCCAGCAGGCGCTCACAACCCAAAACAAGTGAAAAACACTGCTGACAAATGTAACTTTAGTTGGTAGCAGACATTTTTAAATTCCCTAAAGATTCAGATAAACTTTTCTTAAATGACCTGCAGTGTGAACACTGACAGCAGATAAAATATTTACATTTGTTTGGCTGATAAAAACAGTCTTGCAAGTAAAAAAAAGAACGTATTTAATGGATTAGTCAAAAGCAGGGGTGCTCACACTTTTTCAGCTTGCGAGCTACTTTTAAAATGACCAAGTCAAAGTGATCTACCCGCTACAAAAATGTAAAACATCAATCAACAAACAATTATTTTCAACTTTATTGAGAATTGACAAAACACACATAATAATTAATTATTTACATTTTTTGTAATAACGTGAGTTTAATTTGATGACTTGCACTGAATTGAATCATTAGAACAGTTGTGTGTGATGTGAATTTGGTGATAATAGAGTGATTTTTATGGGAGCAATTGAGCTTTGCTCCAAATAATCAAGAATAAAAATGATGCTCTAATAAAATTTTAATATTTATTGAAACTGAGTCATGCAGTACAATATGCAGGTGAGGAGTGGCGTGTTGCTTGATTTTGGTTGTAATAGAGCAATTTAGAATGAAGTTATGAAGCATATTCTGGGTAAAACATATTTTGGATCTGGTAATTTTCAGACGGTCCCTAAGCGATTCCATGTCAGGGGGTTGTTCATAGACGGTAATGTGTTTCTGCGAATGCAGAGGGAAACTTGTTTTGATAAAAAACGTTTTGTAGTTTGTCCGCTACATAACACAGATTAAAAATAGGTATTATTTGTTTACTAAGAATATTCTGATCTCGAGATATTGAGCAGAGAAAACCGAATCCGTGAATCTGCAGCTAACTTTACTGAACTGTGACGGGATGGATGGTCGGCTGATATTGTTTCAATTTCACGCCGCGATCGACGTAATGAGCACCCCTGGTCTAAAGTAATAACCTTTGTCACTGAAATCCATTCCAGCCTTCAGCCCAGGAGGAACAGTGAGCAAATCTGAAAAGCAAATAAAACACTTTATTATTACTTTTTGTTCTTTTTACACTTAAACGATTATTTGACAACAAAGAAAAAGAGATGACCAGCCTTTTTCAAAGTCAATGTCTTCTTCCAACGCAGACTTTTTCTTAATCTGCTCTAATGTCAGTTCTTCCATTCCGGCTGGTAATGCAAAGAAGAGCAAGCTTTTAAAATTTACGTTTAATAAAAATGATTTAACAATATAAAAAGACAGAGAACTGTCCTGTACCAGGCAGAAAGGGGTAGTTAGTGTTGCTTCCTCTCAGGCTCTCTGATGGTGGTCCAGGCTGCCTTTGTAATGACAGTGAATTTTTGGCAGACAGACCTGTGTCCTCCAACAAGACCTGACCATCAAACAAAGAGTGATTTGAGAGATTTAACCATAGAAAGGCGAAAAGCTTTTTATGAAAATTGTAATTATTATAACATACAATGTTTGCAAGTTGTTAGGCTCTTTAAAACTGCATCTTAAGCTTTGGACCGACTTGAGTTCTTCTCTCTCTGTTTGGCCAAGTTTTGTCACACGCTGTCTGTCATATGCTCTAATAAATTACCTTTAAAACCGCCAGGAGTCCTTTATTTCATCTGTTTACACAATAACTGCCTATAAAATGAACATGAGGTGTCAGTGCAATTAATGTTGCATTTCACAGTGTTACCTCTGTGAAATCCAGCAACAATCCAGTGGTGGGGTCTCTGACCACCGACAGGCCAGAATGCAGAGGGGACAGGGAGCAATGCAGGAGGGAATCCACATCTTTTTCTCTTTTACTTAATCTAAAAAAACTTAATTAATTAAACAAATCATAAAGACAGGAATCATTATTTGGACGGTTTTCATACTTAAGAAACTTATGGAAAGCATCATCCACATCATGAACCGGAAGCCAAGCAGGATCCCGCAGAAAACGTTTCTCTACTTCCGTTTTTAGATCCAGACAGGTAGGGGGCAGTCCATGGGGGAGCTAAACAAACAGAAAAACATGGCATGGTAAATGTCACATTTTTGGGGTCATCAATTAACTAAGACTAAACAATGTAAAAATGAAAGAATAAAACCAAGATAAACATCCTTTTCAATCTCAAATAATACTTTTTATCATCAAAGTAGCAAAATATGAGTGATGTAATGTTTTTTTTTACCATTTAGTTTAACAGACACCGTAATTTATACATACTGATAAAAGTACTGAAAATCATAGTGACATGGGGGACATTTTATGGTGCCACTGACCCCTCCATAGCAACCAAATAGCCATATCTCTATGCCAGGTTAGGAAAGACATAGAGACATGGGGGTTACTTTATATTACATTAAGAAGATTTTTTTTAAATAAATTTAAAGCACACTTTTATAAGCCAACATCAAAGTTTTGGTACAAAGTTTACCCATTGTTAATCATGAGATTTTATCATAAAATATAGTTTCCAGTAGAACACTGTGAAAAAAAAAGCACTGTTGCAGCAGGACAAAAAAGTTTAGCAGCTTACCCGACTATTCAACTTACCTCTAAAGTACATATTGCAAAGGAAAGATTTTTATTAATTTGAGAACAAATAATGACTCACTGTGCTCTGAGGAGGCAGAGGTTTGGTTTTAGGAAGGGGATGTGTGATGAGCTCAAACCTCCCAGAGCATCCAATCTCTAGCAGGGACAGGGGCAAATTATCTGGACCCATTGGAGGTAAATCTGCAGATAGATGAGATCAAATGAGATATACCGGTACTCCCAAATTAAACTACAGGAAAATGAATACTATTCAGAAAAGTAAATATTCACTGACACAAACTCTGACCGGATTGTAAATTAAATGCAGACTAGGAACAGAAATACTGACAACTGGCCACTACAAGTCAAAATTCCAAAGAGTCACATAGGCATGGACATGCAAAATACTACCCCATGCTCCTGGAACACTTGATGGTCTCTTCTGCCATACCCCGAGTCAATGTGATCTATTTATTCCAGTCAGAACCCTCTATTGACCCCTTGGGTAAAGCGTTTCAAAACATTTGACAGTTCTGAACATACAGTTCTCTAAATGTACAAAAGAACATAAAGAATGCATAAGAAAAACAGTTTGAGTCTAAACTCAATTCAATTCACATTTTATGGTGGATCCTCAATCATCTTTTATATGGAAAGTAGATACTTTAAATTAGCAAACAGCGATTAATTATATTGTGAGAGTTAGAAAGTTTAAATTAGGGGAAAAACAGATAAATTAAATACATTACCAATGAAAGTTCGCCTAATTCTAATTATTTATATTATTTCCAAACACCATTACTTACAATCATACAGCAAAACTTCCAAGATAATGGTCTAAAATATGTTTTGAATAGCATATTTCTGATCAACAACAACGTTTGTAAGCACACATAGTAAGGACTTTATTAACTGAGAATGCTCTCGAACAGTCAACACTTTTAACGTTAGCTGCTGAGCTGAACCATCAGCTACAAGAAACTACAAAAAGCCAGCCCTTTTGGAAACAGCGTTGCTTAACTTAGACGAATTCGGTGTACCCTCTAGGTAGACATGCAGCATTGCATATCACGGAAATAAACTATACTTTACTATTTTATTTACCTGTTTTATCCATTCTGTCATGCCACACTGTTACTCTCAATTTCAAAGAAATTTCAGTTGAACAGGAAGTTACGATTCCTGAGAGACGGAAGTTTCAACAAATTATTTACCACTCGAAACTGTATTAAATGTAATTAATATGGGATTCAATTGGCTTTGTACAATTATATATTTAATATTATTGTGAATATCTTTTTTACGTTTTTTATTCGATTTTCCTACGACATAAGACAACAAATGACGTCATACTCACGCGACGCATAAGGAATTACAATAACGTTAGCGCTCTCATCTTCTGTGAATTAAGGTAAACCACTTAAAGTAAAACTAGAATCAAGAATTCAATTGAAAGTAAATTCAGTTTTTTTCTGTGCATTTTAACAACACCACCCGTTATGTTGAACTTTACCGTGTCATTAAATACCCTGAAAGGCGTCAAACCTTATTTGATGCTTTTTTCCCCCCAGGTTAGGATCCAACGTAATGGCGATATTTCCAAGTTCTCTAACAGAGGAAGAGGAAGCACTGCAAAAGAAATATGCTAAACTTAAGAAAAAGGTAACGGTTTTCTGCGACTAAAGTCATATTAGGCAAACCTGCGTCCAAATCGCATACATCAAACGTTTTGGTATAATGCGGTTTTTCTGAAAAAGGTGCAGGTATTTAGCTCAAATTAGTTTGGTTTGTGATCATAATCATTATCATTTGTGACTGACAGACTTTCTACTAGTCCTTAATAAAAAAAATAACTTGTAAATTTAAATAACTATATTTTACTCTTGTCTTAGAAAAAAGCTTTAATGGCCTTGAAGAAACAGAGCTCAACCAACCAGACGAGTCAGACAGGACTAAAGCGCAGTAGGTCTATCTCTATAATCTCTGAAATATCACCTAATTCCATTAATAAATTAATCACCGTTTCATGGAAGTGCTCTATCTCTTTCTCTGTTAAGCTTTGTCTGATCAGCCGGTGGTGGACACAGCCACAGCAACAGAGCAGGCTAAGATGCTGATCAAGTCTGGGGCCATCAGCGCCATCAAATCAGAGAACAAGAACTCAGGCTTTAAACGCTCCAGAACACTCGAGGGGAAGCTGAAAGTAAGAAATGTATCACTGACTGTGTCACAACACTTTTCTTCCACACTAGTCATCTTTACTTCTCTTCACAGGATCCAGAAAAAGGTCCTGCTCCAGCCTTCCTGCCATTTCAGAGGAGTGTTTCTACCGATGAGGAGCCCCCTGATGTAATATTTTTAGTATTATAAACAGTATTTATTTAAGATTTTTAAATGATCTAGATAATTTCCAACCATGCTATTTGCTATAAAGCACACTGATCTCTGAATGTTTCTGCACACAAAGAGATTTTGGACAATTAATGTTTCCTTCTAGTTCTTACCTGACTGTGCATCAGTTCATCAACCCAAAAAAACAGGGATCTACAACCAAACTGAAGTGATCCCCAGTAGTGACTTGTTACTCACAGTTTCGCCTTCATTCTTGCTTATACGATCAATCAAAGGGAAACACATAGCTAGCTAAGAGCTGAAAAAAATAGTTTTCAACAAGTGGATGACAAGAACATATAATACGATCCACCCACAACAAGCCTATTCTGGAAAAAAAGGTGGTAACAAGGAGCAAGCCAGTGTTTAGAAGAATACAACTGTTTTTCATCATTGTACTGAAGACTTGTTGTAAAATGTTTTACAATTAAAACAATTAAAAAAATTTTGATACTTAAAATTGTTATACCCATATCTCTTGGCAATTTCAATTATTTTCAAACAGGTTTTCAGTGAAATGTTTTTAAAAAATTTTAGTCTAATCAAAGTAACATTAAAAAGTTAAAGTAATATAAAAATTGATTACATATTTTTGGAAATAAAATGTCAGTCTTCCCAGAGATTGATGACAACGCTGTTTCTTGTTGCAGTCAGCGAAACGAGTTCACAGGAAATCCCTGTATGAGAGGTGAGTATTTCTGAAAAAGCAAAGATACAAAAAAACTAGATACGGTACTGTAGTGACCTTTAACCTTTTGCCTCCAGTTTTGTCCCTAGTGATCGAGCTCGTGATGAAGAAAGCGTGATGTCTGGTCGAGAACCTGAGCGCGACCGGGAAAGAGAAATCGAATGGGAGAGGGATCGAGATAGAGACAGAGAGCGGGACAAAGAACGGGAACGGGAGCGGGACCATGGCCGGGAGAGAGAACGAGACAGGGAAAGGGACAGGAGCCGGGACCGAGAAAGAGATCGGGACAGAGAGAGGGATGCACCCTACAGACGTTTGTGTCCTATACTTTTATATACATTTGGTCAACACAAGTGCATCATGAAAAAGGTTCTGAAAAACTACGGTTGTGCTTCTGTAACCTCATTCAGGGTCAGACTCATATCCAGAGCGCCGAGGTGTGCGCAAAGGAAACACTGTTTATGTGTACGGCACAGGTTTAGTGGAAGAAAGTCTGCGCTCAGCCTTTGCACAGCATGGCAACATCATTGACCTTTCGATGGACTCACCACGCAAGTATGACCTCATTCACTCATTCATCTTCTGCATGAATTTATCAATCCTAATCTTCTGCTCTGAATCTTAATGAAGTGAAAGTGACTTTAAGACCAAGTGTGGAGTCACCCATACAACCTTGCACTAATTACTCGATTACCTGCTTGGTAGGTGGTTGTATAAAAACAAATAATGTCTAAGTTTGTTTAAAAATGTGAAAGATGGAGTTGTGCAACCTCTATGAACAATACATTCTAAAGAAAACAAACCCATTTTCCCACTTCAAGGTATATTCTTGATTTCATCCAATCAGAGCCTGACTTTTAAGTTTATTATTAATATTAGTTATTCATTCAATTTATATAGTGCTTTTTTCAGACATTTTACAATTTTCATAGCATTATTCATTCTCTCCACATTCACACACTGGTACCTTCGTAGCCCTCAGCTGCCCTGGCCTCCAGCCTCATGCCCACCACCAAAAACACCCCACCAGTCACAGACATCCATACAGGGCAATGCAGGTGAAGTGGACAACCAATTCCATCATAACACCACTTTCCGCCCTAATTAATGCCCTTTCAGTTTTACGGTGAATCCAAAACAATAAAACCTTGGTCATTTGCTTAGCACTGATTGGTTTACAGATCAATCAAATCCAGATCTGTACATCAAAACAGATGCTACATCGGTTCTTTCATTTGATATGTCTCCTGTTTGTTTTTGTGTGTTTTTGACGATTTTGAACCTTAAAACTAATTTTATTTTGTTTAGTGTACAATGATGTGTATTTGGAAACTACACATTTGACCTATTTTTGCCTTCATTCTTTTACCAGTTGTGCTTTTGTCACCTTTGAGAAGATAGAATCAGCAGACCAGGCTGTGGCAGAGGTCAGTGCTTTGGTTCATGGACCTGTTTTATGGAATTAATTTTCAGCTAAAACGAACAAAAATAAATAAATAAAAAAGAAAATCAACCTGAAAATAACAATCAAGTAATTATCATAAAAATTGGCATTGATTTTAAATATGCTTCAGTTTTGTTTGATCAAGTATTTTTTGGCACAAATCTCCCATTGGGGGCGGGAATAACAATGTTTGATCTCATTGGCTAGCGCGATTTTGAATGGCAGCTCAATGCACAGGTTGTGCAAATATATTCAGGGTTTTTTTTCGCTGCCACTATCATCCTAGAGACATTCCCATTTCTTTCCTCTTAGATATTTCCTACGCTCCAAATTCTAAAAACACATATAACTTAGATTTGATTATAAACATTATTTTCACCCAAGTTATAATAGGATATATTTGAAGAAAGAAATGCCATTTTCACTTTACCTTTGTGCAGTTGAACGGCACGACTGTGGATGATGTGAACATCAAAGTCAGCATTGCTAGGAAGCAGCCCATGCTTGATGCTGCCACAGGGAAATCTGTCTGGGCGTCTCTTGGTAAACCAGTGTATAATGCAAGATATACTGCCAAGCACAGTTGGATTCTTGACTAATTCCTGTTCACCATCTTCTCTTTCACAGCGGTGCAGAACAGTGCCAAAGGCTCCTACAGAGACAAGCGGAGCCAGGTCGTGTATGGTGAAGATTTCCTTTAAGAAAACGAATTGGCATTCTTCAATTGGAAAACGTTATTTTTCAGTTTCTCTTATTTTGTTTGTTATTTGCACAGCTAATCATTGAAATTGTGTTCAATAAATCAATCAATACATTTTCACCAGCCTGTGTGGGGCAATTGATTTTCACAAAATAAAAAGAGCAACCTAATAAAACCTCAAAAGAGCAACAGCAAGTGGTGTAAAATAACTGCATGACTAGGTGTACCTCAAGGTTGGATGGTGAATGTGGGCTATGAATAATAACCGACTTACTTTGTTTGGTGGCTGTGTGGAAGAAGCTCCTCCCTGTATTTATCGACCACATTAAGCTGCTCGCCTGAGTCTAGCCTGAAGGGAAACAATTGTGAGCAGGCAAATACACAAGCTTTTACTCTTCCACGAATCCTGTTTACTATAGAGTTACGTTTTCTTTGTGTTATGAAATTGCCACGGTGTTGTTTTATTGCAGTTGCTTAGGGTGCGAGACATTATAAAATAGATCAAACATAAAGTATAAAATATACACACAAATAAACAAAAAAATGAGGTGCATTTCAAAATGCCTTTGTGTTGGCATTTTGATGCCAAAATACAAGGAGTCGCAGCACTCAAGTCTTGAACCTATCAGATTATGATTTACTAACTCCAGAGCACATCTATCAAGCAATATAATCAAATGCAACTGGAAAAATTATGCTTGCATTACACATTTGACTTAAGCTCAGTCAAAATGAACCCCATGGCTCCCTGACCACTGACTCCCCTTTACCGAAAACTCACGTTCGTCTTGGTTCAAAAAGGAGAAAATACCAGCCAGCAACAACTTCACTTCAGACACATTCCAGTAGGGCGTCACATGGACTGGAAGCAGAATGATCTATTGGAACAAAAATGTGTAAGTCATCTGCATATATGTATTATTTGTTTAGGATCTCTGCAACAGGAAGCAAAATGGTAAGAGGCCTAAAATTGAACCTTGTGGAACTCCAGTCACCTAGACGCGGGGATGTGCAGCCATTCCACTGAACAGCATGAGTGCTCACTAAAATAATAATAAAACCACTTAAAAAAACTAAACTCTCAAGGTGACCAGAAGGATATTATAGTTTACATTCCCCCAGTTAAACTACAACGATCAACAACTACTGAAGGCAAAAGTAGAAGAAATGTGGATGTTTTTTTTTGGCTTGAAATGTAATAATTTGCATTAAATAAGTGAAAGGACAAATACAGTTTATCAAAGATTTGAAATATACATTTATTTACATGCTTTCTGTTCTCACATTGTCAAATATTCAAATACTGAACGGAAGCTATATCCTCAAAGTGTTGAGATGTGTTGATGCCAAAATGCAAACACAAACGCTTTTTGTTTTAAACAACACCTTTGTGACAGCATGGTTTATTTTACTGGAGGGGACTGAGCAATGGCAATTTAAACTGCGTATTAAATGCAACTTAAAGCAACGAAATGTAAAGGCAAAAAAAAAAAAAAAAAATGTTGCCTATGCAGCAGGGTCTATGAAATCACACGCATCAAAGATGACTTCTGGTTGGAAGAATATTAGCCCTTGTATATTGGTCAAATTTACTTTATTTTCATTATGTTAAAAAAAAAAAAAAAAGATGCAGTTGCACAACATATAACTCCAGAAAAATTGCAGAAAATGACCATTATTTACACAGACTTGATGCTAATTTGTTGTAAAGACTACAATTTTGACCCTTCCGTAAAAGGACAAAACACCAACAACAAAGGTTCCAGAATTATATAAAATCGTAGCTTTGAAATAATAAAAAAACGATAATGACAATAATAAAATGAAAATGACAATAATAATACATTTTCCTTTTAAGCACTTACAGAGTCCATGCAGAGTGATTCAGAATCTATATAAAAATAAGAATAAATAACTTTACAGTGACAAATCAACGCGTCCTTCAACTGGGAGTCAATGGAGCAAAAACAACCACAAACAGTAAACGAGAGAGAAATTACCGGTATACTCCAATGCTGCATAAAAACAATGCTTAAACGTCTACAATTCCTATATAATTTGGATTCATTTGGTTTTAAAATATAAAATATAGTAAAAGTTTGTAAATCAAAGCAATCATAGTTCAAAGGCAAACCTACACGTTGTAATCTCCTTCTCTTTCTAATATATCTCTTTAATCCCTCCATATTATCTTTTCCATTGCTGTGGAACCATGAAAAAACTCCCAATTTCAATCTATCGTACAGTTCCAGCTAAGGAAAAAGAAAGCAGTTTCCTGTTGGAAAGCGCTCTGGCACATTCCTACTTGACCCAATACTTGGTACAAGGCGCTGCAAGCTGATCTTGTTCAATTACCAGCACATGAAGGAGTGTTTCCTAAAATAACCATGATTCTAACCATTGTTCTATATTCCTTTAACACCATAATCTAATATAGTCTGTTTTTTTTACAATAAACCAATGTGACGAACAAGTTTACATGACACGTAACCCGATTTCAAACTGCACGATTTTAGCCCCATTTTTGGTCGCATGCAAATCAGAGCTCGCGCGCACACTGTGAGGAACCAAAGACTGACAATCGCTCTTTATTGAACACTGGTTGGTCACTCATGAGATGAGATTTGGCTTCAAAATCCTTGACCGAAACATATGGGTGACCGTACATATACTACGCCTCTAACTATAGATAATGATCATCACACAATTACATTATTTTTAAGAGCGACCTCTAGTGGTGCAAAACTACACATTGAATCTTCAAGGAAGTAACTGGTCAATTTTGTTTGTTGTTTAACGATTCAAACATTTGATTCAAACCATTTCCCCAACAACTTCCTTTTTTCGTTGCATCTCCTCATGGTTTTGCGGCATGGTTTTTCCATGCTGCTCCAATAGGTGGCGCCGTAAAGCAGACCTGTGGGCGAATCTGAAAGGACAGTATGCACAAATATATGGCCGCTCCCCGCTGTGAACGTTCATGTGGTCATACATCGTTGTCTTCTGGGTGAAGGTTTTGTGGCAGAGAGGGCAGGACGGGAGCCTGGAACTATCGCGGTGGACCTTCATGTGACGGTTCAGAGTTTTGGACTGTGCGAATTGCTTCCCGCAACACGGACACACATACTGCTTGTGGGAGGACAGGCAGTGTGTGGATAATTCCTGAGTTGATGTAAATATTAGCCCACACTGCTTACACACAACTGGTCCGGTTCCACTAGATGTGGATCCCACCACAGATTCATCTGCAGCGCCGTGTTCAAACGAAGTCGTTGCGATCCCCATTCCTTCCACGCCGCTGGAAGCGCTAACACCGAAGTGCGCAAGTCCTCCATCTGGGCTGATCACTTCTCTTTTCTCATCTTGGATGGAACAGCCTTCTAGATGCTCCTGGGCCTGGTCATCACACTGGAAATCCGATCTAAAGTTTGCCATGAGGTCATCCGATACTGGAAAGCACCAACTCTCATGAGAGCTACCCAACAATGCACGGTCTTTCTTGAAGACATACCTCTTTCTGCGTTTAAACCCTTTTGCTCTGCCTCCCCTGCCATACCTCTGCCTCCCTTGTAAGCCACTGTCTTTCATCCGCATTTCTGCACTGAACCCTGCACCCTTCTCAAGCTGACAGAGGTCTTCCGATGCGATTGTAGCTTCTCTGTCGTCTTCTTCAGCACCTGAGGTCTTCTCTGCCATTTGAAGATCGTCTATGATGACCTGAACGACATCACTTTCATACTCATCCTGTGTATTTAAGTGGCTAGATGCATCTGATCCTCTAACCTGTTAAAGAAAAAATGGGAATTAAGAAAAGACCAGAAAACTAAAACAAAAAAAGCTATTGAGTTGTGTTTAAATAATTTGTGCAACTAGGGTTTGATATTGAAGATACACTACCAGGGTTAAAACAGTTAATCAAATTATTGGATTTAATAGATTTTTAAAAAATTATCTATTGACTGCTCAAATGGTGATGAGTGCTGCAATTTTTATGGATTTTAAAGGAGTGTAGCAACGACTTGTATATTTTTGCCACAAAATAATGCTCACCTGACAAAATCACCAGAATGAGACATAAAAACTAATACTAAAAGTAATCAATATGAAACAAAAACATCAAGCACATGCTAAAATACAAAAGTCAAAATTAAACAGGGAAGTCAAAAATATATTGTTTTCTCGAAGTACTCAGAGTTCATTTCTCTGGAACAAAAGGCTAAGCACAACTTGGTTGCTTTTTTTAAATGTGTTGATGAAGAGAGCATGACTGCGAACTTACACTAACGATCACTGGCATTGACTCATCATTGGGTTTAATGGTTTGAACAGATTTGTTTGAGGTCGGGACTAGACTACTGTTCTGTGGTTGCAGGTACTGGCTCAGAGCTCCTCTGCATCTCTCCACCACATGCTCCATCTGCAGGTAGCTGGCTGCAGTCAGGTAGTTCACGATATCTCTGGAGCTGAACTCGAGCTTTCCTGTGTAACAGGACTGGAGGAGCTCGAAAACCACTGTCGAGCTATGCAACATTGACACCTGGCGGAGAGAAAGAGTAATTCTTGATGAAAACAAATATTTCAGCACAACTTCTTGTGCCACAAGAGGTCGCAATTATGCAACAAAAAGCACTTTTTACAAAAAACCTTTCATATGATGTAAGACAAGAACTGTGCTCCACATATTGAACGACGAGTTCGTAAATGTAATGGTAGTTTATGGCAACTGTAAAGATGTAAAGATTATTTTTCTCAATAAAGATGTGAAAATGTTTTGTGTATATTATTATTTTTAGACACGTTATTCTCAATATACTTGACCTTGATTAGGATTACACTTTATTCTGAAAATAATAAATAACAATGACTCATTGGCCATTTTAATAGGTACACCTGTCCGATTGCTTGTTGACACAAATTTCCAATCACATGGCAGTGCATTCTGGCATGGTAAAGACAGACTGCTTCGCAGAATTAAAGTAAAAAGGTGGGATTTAAGTGACTTTGAACGTGGCACAGACGTGCTGGTTTGAGTACTTCAGAAACTTCTGATCTACCGGGTTTTTCCACATAAAGCCATCTCTAGTTATTACAGAGAAAAAAAAGAGAAACATGCAACAAAACGCAAAACACGTCAAACCTTGAGGTGGATGGGCTACATCAGCAGAAGACAACAACGGGTGCCACTCCTGTCAGCTAAGAACAGGTAATTGGGGCATCAATTCGCACAGGTTGACCAAAAATGAACAATAGTTGCAAAAACGTTGCCTGGTCTCAATTTCTGCGGCGACGTTCGAATGATAGGGTCTGCCTTGTATCAACAGTTCAGACTGGTGGTGGTGGTGTAAGTGCGTGGGGGATATAATTACTGCAAAAAGCCATTTGTGTTTTCAATGTCGTGTTGGTCACCTGATCAGTCTCTTCCCGCAGACTCAGACACCACTCAATCGTTCTCACGCTAGTGTTCCCAAAGTGGTAGTCACGTGTTGTCACGGCCGCGGGATACTATTAGCAACAACAGCATGACGCCATCATGTCAATATTGACCACACTCTCAGAGAAATGTTTGCAGTACCTTATTGAAGCTATGAAACGAAGGATTAAGGCAGTTAAGACGACAAAAGGTGTACCTAATAAAGTGGCCTGTGAAATAAAATAATTCTGAAATTAAACGAGCAGCACACGTTTGTTTTCTTTAACTTTTTTCTTTAACTAGTTTCATTAGACCTTTGACACTGAAAGACATGTAACATGTAAAATGTTTCTTTAAATAAAGTCTGTACATTGAAACATGATACTAGAAGTAAAAAGTGTGTTGTTTCAGACGTTGCCGAATGATTTTGTAGGTTGCCAATTCAAAGCATTGATTGATGTTCTTCCTATTTTTGTTCAAGAAATAGTCTCCCAACACAGTCAAGATGCTTCAGTAAATACTACATTCCCCTTAGTAGTGGATGTGGATAGCTGACCTTCTAGGATGTAGCCAGGCTTTTGTGTAAGAAGAGGGTTGGTCATTGGCAGAAGCCCATGAGCCAAAAAAACATCTTTACCTGTAGCTCTGCAGATGGGTTCATGAGAAACTGGTCCCTGAGAAACACAGAGCAAGCAGCTAGCACAACTTTATGACCCCTGAACATGTGTCTTCCCCCGGCCACAATGGTGACATCACAGAAGTGCTGCTGTGTCCGTAATGAGTTCATGGCATTCAAGACCGCGTCTCCATGCCCAGGCAAATGGAAGCTGACCACATCCAAATCCATCTTTAGGAAGCTACAGAGAAAGAGCAGCAATGTAAAGCCTTCAAAATGAGAACAAACTAAATTTGCAGAAAAATAAATTTGAAGGAGTCAGGGAGATGGGCTTTTATACATTGGGAGACATGTTTGAGAACTACATTTAAAGGGTGTTTTTGAGCAAAAGGTATGCGCTACTATTATCTTCGGAGGACTAATAATCCCATTATTTAATTCTTGTTTAAACATGTATTTCTATTTTAATTATCAATAGAAAAAAAGATCTTTCTGTAAAACATTTATTCATTTTTCAATCCACATTGGGCGAGATGCAGAGGTACACCCTGGACAGGTCGCCAGTCCATCGCAGGGCAACTTTCACAAATTTAGATTATTCAATTAACCTAACCGCATGTTTTTGGGATTGTAGGGGAAACCGGAGTGCTCGGAGGAAACCCACGCAAGCACAGGGAGAACATGCAAACTCCTTCCAGGAAGGTCAACCTTCTACCCACTGTGCCACACTCATCACTTTGGAAATGTTCTTAAAAGTGTGCAATTTCACAGGGGAGATACTAATTTTAAGAGTTTATGTGTGTAGTCTTGCTAATAGTCATTTCAAGTGTAAGACTATGTTCTTGTTGATCGTAATGTAAAAATCTGTCAAACATTTATAGATTTTTACATTTATTCAAAGCAGAAGAACATTCTTAAGTTGAGCTTCCTGTCTAAAATGTTGGTAACATCTTGTATCGAGCACAGATATTGTTTGCTAACAGTTGTTTTGAGTTTGTCACAAAGTAACCATTATAAACCTTTTTTTATGAACCCGTTTCACAGCTCTTAGACAAGAATAGACAGAATCACAGGACAGTCGTGTAACTACATGTTGCATTATTTTGGCCTGGGGATCACAAATAATTAATGTCACTCTATTCTACCCGGTGACGATTTAATATTGAATTATTAGAATTATTCTAACTTAGCGAAACGTAAAAAAAATGTCTCCAGATTTCAGAGCCTTCAAATTAAACTAGAAGACACAAAACCAATCAGATAAAAAATCGGAGACCATATTTGACCAATTTGGAACATGTATGTTTTGTCATTTTAGATACAATGGCGCATTTTTAAACGTAAAAGTACGGGTTCAGATAATAAAATGAAGTCGGAAAACTCACCAGTGTATTTTGAATACAAAAGGAAGATTCTTTCAGAATAAAAGTCCCACGGAGTTTGCGTCATGCTGAGTTTTCCATCCCTGCCGGGAAAATGAGTATACTACAAATGTATTGATTTAATTTCCTTACGCTAGCATTATTTTGATAACAGCTTAACTCTTATTCTGTTTATGTCCCCTTTTCAATTTTGTGCTATGTAAAGTATACAGATTTTTTTGTTTGTATATTGTTGTTAATTTTGCAATTGTCAAAAATGTGTATATACTAGATGTTTACTGCATCGAATAATGGAACAAATATTAATAAGTTTACTTATGAATTATGTGATCAGAAAACATATTTAATAACCGCATATTTTGCATTAGAATCGAGGAGCTTTATTTTAAAAAGTCCCATAAAACCATAATATTCATAAAAAATTTTTAACAAGTAATACACTTGAAATAATAGTTATCATAATAAAAACAATACCATAACATTTAGTTATCTTTTATTTTGCCTTTGAAAAAGACACTTATATAATATATGTAGCCAAATATACTATATAGATTGTTCGTAATTTTTGCATTTTGTTCTCGCCACTAGAGATAGGGTCACATGAGGGCAGCTCTCAGACATTTCTAGAAGTACAGCACATCCAGATTGGGACATCAGTGCCCACTATGGCAAGGCTTGCTGTTTCTAGGAGATGCAAGGAGACAGGCCTGTACAGCAGTAGACAATACAGGCTGTAGTAGGACAACCAGCTGGAAGAAGGACCATTGTCTGTTCAATTATTCAAAGAGGAAGAATCTCTCTCTCTCTCTCTCTCTCTCTCTCTCTCTCTCTCTCTCTCATCAAATCTTTTCATTTGAAAATAAAAAACACAATTAAATAAAAAACCTAAGCCTTCCATAGGTTCCTGTTTGGAGAACATCCTTTGTATCATTAAGCGTATATGCAAATACTACATAGAATACATACAGTCTCATCGAGATAACAAACATATGCCTCTTTTTGAATTACCATGAAGAATTTCGATGAGCCAGAGTCGCAAAGCGATCAACACTCACAAGCAGCACTTGATTCTACTTCCTTCAGAGAGAAAGAACTATTGATTCCCACCACAACTTGTCAAAACTACAGAGACCATCCAAATATCTTATGCTCTCCTCACGATCGCTTTGAGCCGCACCTAAAAGCAAGCATGAAAGGCCTTCAGAAAAGGATTGATTTATACAGCTGAAAACTATTTCAGAGTGCTATGTTTACATTTCAGTTATTTACTTTTATCGTAAAAACAAAAACTCTGCAATCCAATACTGTGCTGCAAATAAACAAATTACTCCATAAACTTACTTTTAAAATGTTACATAAGCAACTCAAATGACTATAGCTAACATTACAGTCAATACAGAAATCCATTTTGAGGTTCAATAGCACGATCGGATGTTTATGGATGTCAAAATTGGCAGAAAAAGTTCCATTGAATTTCCATTGAAAACTCTGCAGCCCACAACTGGTTTCTGTTCACTTCCTCTTTACATCTCTGGAATGTAAAAATGTTTTTCACACATGTATAGAATGATGAAACAGGTCATGTAAAATTTGAGAAAGGAAATGAATCATACTGCTCTGGGCAATTGCGTCACTTCAGGTAGATCAAAAATGGGCAAAGGATGCACAAAAGTAGCAAAACTGTCTGAAGGTTTTAAATTAACAGTCCATTGCCGTCACTGACAAAAATGTAAAGCTTTCATGAGTGCAAAGGATTTTTCTTGAAGAAATAAACATTGAAAAACATTAAGGAAACAGAAACATGTTTGTTTTTGTAAGTTAGGTGTTTTAATCAAGGTGTTTCAAACCCATTTCCTCATTATTCACCAAAATGAATCCATTTTTATCAAACTGCGGATAAAAATGTGCTTCTTTAAAAACCATTTAATTCCTTCTTGTCATTTCATGACCAAAAACATTGAAAAACTAATTAAATTAAATTTTGTGTAATCTAGAAAGTAAATAAAGTACAACTTTGACGTTTCTCCCATGTTCTATGCAATAAAATAAATTTAAGTTGAGTGAGCTCAAAGTTGTGAATGTAGAAGAGAGGAGAGAGAAATGGTGAAATCATTCATTGCAAAGCAGTGACAAAGCAACAGTGACATCACCTGAAGATTTCGAAGAAGGCTCTTGTTGGCTCCTGTTGTGGAGGCATAGGAACCATTCTACCAATGGATATTGATAAAATCCAGATAACACATTGAACACCAGTATGTATTGCTTGTCCTCAGTCTCACACTTACACTTCACCATAAAATATAAAGATTAAGACCTTTTCAAAATAAACTTGCATTGATGTAAATCCATGTCTAATGTTTGTTTTACATACATTAATTTACACAAATATATACATTTTTAAGTTACTACATTACAATATAGTCATGCCTCCGGCTCTTTACTTATTCCTGTTACCCTAAACCATGCCCCTCCTGAAAAACTGGGAAATTTCAATGTCAGTTTTTGCATCACTTGGACCTTTAAAAGCCCATGGGATTTTACCCATCTTTTAATTATAAATCGAATAAAACATTTAAAATGATGGACCAATGCCCAGTTGGAATTCTTAAGTGTGTATGTTATTGGAATGTGTTTTGAAATCCCAAGCAACAAGCAAATGGCACCAATTTGGTGGATTTTCTATATAAATAATAAAAATATATAATTATATATTTATGTAATTATAAAAAAACAACTGCTAATGCTTGAATCTGTAGTTTGTAAGTTAACCGGTTTTTCTGGAACTTAAGAGGTGGTGTGTAGATGGATGAAAAGAAAGCAAAACTCAAACCTCTCTTTATAAAAAGAAGAAGAAAGAACTACTCAGTCTGGGAGAAGATACGAAAGGAGATTCTTCGAGATACGATGAGCACCAGGTGGGCAATATAGTTTTAGACTAATTTCATCTTGATCTTGCGTATATTCTGTTAATGTAAATTTGATTTCAAGTGCTCTGAACATTAACAGAAAATCAGAATCTGAAAAGACGAGCTTTTATCAAAGAACTTTCAACAAAATTCAAACAGATTCAGATGTGGACATATAGTGTGGCTAAATCTAATAATTATGTGATAAAACAAACAGTGAAAATGGCTAAAAGGGGGCCTTAAAGATATTTCACATTTTGCAATAGTAGCTAATTACACATTTACAGTTATTGACATAAGCGTAATCACCGTGATTTCTTAACATGAAGTAAGAAGATTTGTGCATTCAATTTTTATTCTTACTATTCAGCACAATATGTCAGGACTCAGTAAAGATATAATAATAATCACAAATCCCAAAACTAAATAAATAATTTGAAAAATTCTCAAGTATTTTTTCAGCAATACGTCGCCATTTAAAGTGTATTTCATCATTACCTTTTTGATTGCAGCGAGAAACGCAAAAATAGACTCAAATGCATTAACAATAAACTGTTTGAAAGGGTCTGGGATCACAAGGATGAGAGGGACCTCTTGAACTTTCTCAGGGTCCCAGGAAACTGCCCCGGTGCGAACGATACACCTGAAAAAAAGGGGATGGAAGCCGAGCAATTCTCCTCCTTGATATAAAGGCGGTTCTTAAATAAGCGCTATAAAAAGACACAAACGGGAGATCAGGAGAAAAAAAAGATGATATCATCGAGATAAATCAAGACATTGAGGAGGTTAAGCAAAATATCATAATTTTGGGCTTGAAACACAGCAGGGGGGTTGCTAAGCCTGATGAGTAGAACCTGATACTCGAAGTGAGGGGCATGTTAAAAGTGTTTTTTCATTAATCCCGCTCACAGATGCAGATAAAAGGTCAAGTTTGGTTCAAGGTGGAATTCTTGAGGGGAATGAGGTAGCGATATTTAACCGTTATTCTGCCCACGACAAACAATACAAGGCCGAAGCAAACTACCCTACTTCTAAAAAATCTTTCTCCGATTCTCTTCTAAAGAGCCCTATATTCAGAGAGATGGAGTACAGGCGCCCCCTAGAGGGAGAACGATGGGGTAACAAATTGAGGAACAATCATAAAGGCCAATAAGGGGGCAGTGATGGTGATGCTGCATGGTCATGAAAACCTTGGCTACTCCTGAGATCAAAAGGTTCGGAAACAGGATCTACGACGGAAAAAAGACACGACGAATGACGTGTTAAACTCCAGGAAGCGATAGAATTAGTCCCCCAATAAATTTGAGGACATAATAATGCCTTTGACAGAACTTAACTGAGCCATTTTAATCTATATTTTAAAAAGGAATCTATGCTCACCTCTAATTTTAGATATTTTCAGAAATGGTTAGACCACTGGAGATATGTATTCCACATAAGGAGACTGCTGAAAGTAATTACACCAAGAGCCTTCGGGAGCAAAAGAAGTTTTCTTTAAAGAGTGCCGAAAGGGTCTGGTGTGAAGTTCTGTCAAATGTAGAATGCTGGAGAAGAATGGAAATCGTTTTGAAATATGGTTTAAAAACAAAACAAAACACTGCATTGGAACTTAATGTAATCAGTTCTGTCACCGAAAGCCCTTGGCAGAGGGGCATGACAGCCAGTTGAGGCTCTTGAGTCATAGTAAAAGCTGTGCGGAAAAGAAAACAGTTTTGAATATATTTAATTCATATTTCATGAAAAAAATTTTATTGGAGCTTCTGGAAATGTCATGGTTAGCATAGCCCTGTACTGTCTGCTTCTAAATTCCTGCTTTATTTTTGTTTCCTAGGCTAATTCAGAAGCACCTGGCGACGTATTTAAAGTCCACACTCATCCACACATTGACAGTGAAAGATTTCTGTGATGAGGAACAAAATTGGGCCCTTGAAAGAAAAAATGAGATTGAGAAGATGAAAGTAATCAAGGACAAAGCCGAAAGGGTCATTCTAAAGTTTGACCACGTCAAGAGCGCAGAGAAGAAGAACAAGGCATTCAGGGAATACACGTCCAGTAAAGTAAAGCAGATCAAAGCCAACTCCAAATTTAAGAAGTTGAAGAAGCGGCTGGACGAAGTCCTGAAGGACACACTCGAAGGGCTGAAGAAACTTGGCTACTTCCAGGACGCAGTAGAGAAGCTAGCAGTCACTTCACTGTCTGTCTTCACTGGGAAGTGCTTCTTGCTAGAAGGAATCAGTCTTGAAAGTGTGCAGTCAGTCATCGAAGCTGCCAGAAAGACCTCTCGCCTCCTCATCTACTTCAAGACAAATGCAGAAAGCTTCTTCAGTCCTTCACTAAATAACCTGGACATCATGCTCTTTCAGCTGGAGAAATACATACGCATTACTGGACATGTTTGTAAGCAGATGAGGAATAGGTTCGTATCCATTAACTGTAGTGTAATTCTAGTTATTTTTTCACATGTAAACTGTAAATTTAATTTTGTTTTGTCTTTTGTTTCATAGATGTTTTGAAAATATAAACAGGTACGTTTAGGTTTCTCCATTTTGGCACTTCTCAATCAATCAGTCAGTTTTTTAGCTTGTGTTGGGGTTTGTTGTGCTCATGATGCAGTCGCACAGATACTAAGGAAATGCTCTACTACCAAGCCGCCCAATCACAGAACCAACCGTTGTATGTAAGATGTGCCATAAGTCATGCATATCCTCAAATTAGAAATATAAATTGGCCTTAAGCCTTCATCCTCATCACATATGAGACTTGTTAGCCTACCGTAGATCATTCTGGAATGGAATGAACCTGAGGAGTCTGGACAAGCTTGCTAGGCACACCGCCATTGATGTAGAAAGTACCATAACTCCAATAGATGAACTTACCGTAGATCTTAAAGAAGCTTCCGTTTTATTTATTCACACAGAGTGAAATATGTCTTTCCGAGTCAAAGAGGTCAAGTCGAGTCATTGGGGTTCAGGTCAAGTCAAGTCGAGTCTCAAAACTTAAAGACTCCAAGTCATGACTCAAGTTGCAGTATCTGTGGGAAGTGCTTCCATGGTTTGTAAAAAGCAATTGGAGATGATTGGCTCACTTCGTGTCATAGTGACTGATTGAAAGGGAACCAGCGTCTACGTGACCTGTGTATGCGTGAGTGTGAAAATGCAAATCTTATGCTGTTATCTACTGCTACTAAAATCACGAAAAGTGCCTTGATACTAGTTTGGGTTTTACAAAACTTACATTACTCTTTTTTTTTTACGTAATAAGTGGGTAGACGATAAATTGTCATTGTTCTAAATTTGTTTACAGATGTATACTGGATGAGCTTCCAGTGAAATTAAATGTGAGCTTAAGTGAAGACACCACACAAAAGATGATTGATCATTTGAAGCAGTTGAGTAATTTAAGGTAGGAATTCTTTTTGTATATAAATGATATTTTATTCACGTCTGCAGGGAAATTGAACACTATCTTTTGTATTTTCTTAAGGTTGGATCAAAACATCCGGTTGACTTTAATCTTTGATAAACATGCTTTGAACTTTATTGGTGTTTTTGCTAAGTTTGGTCCTCGAATGGAGCATTTTCTCTCAGATCTGGAGAAGAGGGCAGTTAAACTGGACAGAATGACGATGGGCACCAGAATTTCCACTGTGGCTGGGAGTTCAGCTGGGATAGTATCAGGTGCTCTGTCCATTGCTGGTCTTGCTCTCGCCCCAGTTACAGCCGGGCTGTCACTGACACTTACTCTGACCGCTGTGGGAGTCGGGGTGACCAGTGGCGTCACTAGTTTAGTGACAGGCATCACTGGAGCAGTAGTCAAAAGTCGCAATAAGACAAAAGCTAAGAGTGATTTTCAGAGCTACTACAATGATATGTTGCATATTCTGAACTCTCTGGAGGATATCAGTTGTGTAAAAGATTTGGAGGAACTTGATGCTGCCGATGTGTTAGGGGTTGTAAATGTCTTAGTTAGAACTGGAAAAGTGAGCTATGGGATTTATAAGCTGGCAGACAGTGCTGCAGTTGCTGCAGTGCTCAGAAATGAAGAAGGGATTGCAGCTGCCGCCAAAATTGGGCTCCAGGAGGCACAGGGTGCTCGTACAATTGGGAAGCTCGCACAAAAGACTCCGCTAGTACTCTCAAAGTCTGCTAGAGCAGGGTACATCGCTCTAAATGCTTTCTTAATTGGGATAGACATTGCTGTAATTTTCAGAGAAGGCATGAGTCTGGCCAAAGGCAACAAGAGTGGAACTTCTCAGCTCATCCGTTCCAGAGCTCTTCTGTTGAAATCTGAGCTAGAGGCCTGGAAGAAGATCTATGATTCCTTTTGCATAGGAATATGGAAGTTTCAGAAGAGCAAGGAAGTGCTGGAGCGGAACTTTCTCCCTTGAGATCTTGGTACAACTTTTGAGCAGAATTTATACAAGTGCAATGAATAAATCTGTGTTGCTTTACACTACAACTATTTTGTTACATTGTAAAATAGGACCATTTGCATAAATATGAAGAGTATTGTATTTCATTGGTATTCACCATGCAAAAGAGATTGTATGAATATGCAAATTGAAATTAAATGTTAATTATAAAACCCATTCATGTGGTAAAACACGGTCACAGATCACGAATGATAAACTGGGTCTTGTACTTACTTGGTAAAAGACACACTATAGCCTTTGAATTAATACATCTTTCTGAATTTGTACAAAAAAAAAAACAATTACAAGTATTAAACTTAGTCATTTTTACTGGAAAAATTGAGAAGTTTTTCTAGTTCTAGAATCAAAGACAAGGATAAAACAGGAAAATTGTATATAAAAAAACGGGTGAACATCTAAACGTTATACACCTCCAAGAAATTTTGAAAAACACTAGCCATGTCACAGGTCTTATACTTCGAAGGGTTACACCTTCTTTTCACCATTAGATGGAATTTATGGAACAGATTTGTGGTCTATAAAATTAAACTGAAAGACGCACATTTTAATTTGAATTAATTTGCAAATTACGCGTCAACTCTTGTAATGATCGTTTAGTTCCAAACATAAAGCTAATAACCTTAGCTTAATAACAATAGCTGGGTTGCGCCATTCCTACTTAAATCAAAGCAGACACAGGGTGCGTGCAGAGACTTCTAAGGGTTAAAGATGACAAATGCCTGGGGGTCATGGACTAAAGCCACAAATCATCATGTCATAGATAAGACAAATGAGCAGTTCGTTTAAAAACGTCAGTGGAACTAAACTCATACAGGAGAGTTTACGAAATAACAAAGAATAAACTGCATTACTCTGTTTTATATGTTTGAATAAAATCTAATAAAGCCTAGTGATATATTGTATTCCAGTTCCTAAATAATTATTAAAATTAGTCAGTCGATGTAGTTAAACACAAAACCAGTTCAATCAATGTTTTTAGAGAAAAGCTTTTTAATAAGGCTTTCATTGAATGAATGGATTACAGACACCAGCAACACGCCAAAATGACAAACACATTTTCTGTCTTCATCACACCACAGTTTTTACTCTATAAAATAACGTTTCCTTACGCCCTTCCATCTAAAGAAAACTCAAGAGGTTCACCTCCATGGCTGCAGGAATATCAATTAATACATCTAAGTGTGCGTTTGTGAAAGAATGGACCACTCTCAGGAACTCAGAGATTTCTAGCATGGTACTTCCATAAGATGCATTTACTCATTAGTAATTATTCCACAACCAACAGTCGGTGGCTTTATTAAAGCAATTTGGGTGTAAAACAGCCCTCTTTTAAATATTTTGGACAACTATCTGCAGACCATTGCTACAAAAAGTCAAACTTCATGTGTAGAATAAGGGTGTCAAACTTAGTTCTTGGAGAGCCAGAGCCCTGCGCAGTTTAATTCCAACCTTTCTTCCACAGGCAGAGATCTTTAGATTTCAAACTAGCCTGAAATTAGGTAAATTAGTGTTAAGGTAAAGATGAATATAAACTGCACAACAGAAAAGTAGACTGCAGGATGGTGTAGTGAAGCAGCTGCATCCAAGCCATTGATCACCAAGTGCAATGCAAAGTGTCATACGCAGTAAAGTAAATCATGCTGCCCGGGAGAACTGAGATGCATTCTCTGGAGAGTCAAAATGACCTTGCTTCTAAGTTTTCCAGTTTTTTGGCTGTTTATGCCAACAATATGTTGACCGGTAACGAGAAGGGGATGCTCCACTGTTGACTACACCATGGGGCCAGGCTTAATTACTCCAGTATTAAACAAAGTGGAGGACATTGGAAACCAAAGTAGTAATAATATATGGGCCATGTCTAAATATAGAATATAAACCTGAACTTTTTAGATCTTTCTGCCATGTTTTATTGCCGTTCCTTCATCAGAAACATGCTTGTAATTGTATTTACAATCACTAGCGCGTGTTTGTGTAATACTTCATTCATTTTTGGGAGCCCAAAAAGGCAAGAAAATGATCTGCGTCATCGATTTTCTTTCCTATCCTGTGAACAATCAGATTAACTTCCCATTTCCATGTGGAGCGAACACGCTGTCTGAGAGGTTGGGGATAAAAAGTGAAAGTGTCCAGGTCACACTCTGGGTCATATATATAATGGACCGATACATCACATTTTAAAAAAATATATATATATATTCATATGATCACGTTTTGAAGACTCTAGATAAATATTTGTCGAGTTCTGACCACCACTGGTTCTGCTCAGAAGGGGGCCTATCAGAAGCATAGTGGTGGGTGAAACAATGAGCCTATTAAAAATGTTTAGAGTTTCAAAAGTTATAAAAGGGACAGAGATAGTCTAGAGGGGCCCAACTATGATTCTAAATGCCTTGAAAAAGACATAATACGACCCCTTTAAATAATCACCAAGTGCAAACACACCCTTCAACTGATGTAGAATGGTGAGGACACATTCTCTGTGATTACCCATGTTTCCCCTTCTGGCAGTTTGATTCAGTTGTATGACTGCTATATACCAGCTGTGGTAATTGGGAGGGAGATTATGGCGTGGGGTTGTTTTTCAAAAGCTAAAAGGAACTTTAAATGCTTCAGTTAAAATTCATACTTCTGGTGGGAACAGTTTGGGGATGTTCCTGTTCTGATATGACTGTGTATCAGTGTGACCTCAACCTCTTTTGGGAACAATTAGAGTAAAGACTGTAAGCCCAACATCAGTTTTGAACTTAATACCAATCTTAATTACAGTGAGATTAATCTAGAACAAAATTAATCTATGGCCACCTCTAATTTTGTGTGAATAGTGATGTTACGAGACAAAAACAGCAGAAAAAAAGAGAAAAGGCTGAATTCATTTCCAAATCAACTATGTCCAGCAACCACAGGAGATGAACAAAAGCAGGATAAGCGGAATGCAACATATGAAAAGTGTTTTTTTGTGTCTTGCACAGTGTTTCCTCATCTCAGGCTAAAATAACAACAAACATGATTTGGCACATTTCAATTGTGCATGACTGCTATGCATTTCCAAACCTTGGATCAGTTTCTTTACATTTTTAAAAGGCATGATACTTGTATGTTACTTAATAATACAGGAAGTACAACATGGAGTGTGACTACATTAAACGAGTACCAAAGTGGTTTACCTGTACATTATATTTATGACTATGTTCGTGAATGGAGGAATATTTGCCAGATTACCACGCAAATATTCCAGCCATTCCATTCTTTCAGTGAGTCACGTCTGGTAAAGAGCTCACATGCTTTGCCAATGTTCAGCCCACAGGTCGACTTCTGAATACTATTGAGTACAAAGACTACAATAGCGAGTGAAATGAAATTAAATGAGATTTAAAAAAAAAAACACAGCTATAAAAACCAACATTAAAAACACTGTGCCCTAAACCCTCCCCTCTACCCCACCCTCACTGGTTCGCTGAATTTCAAGATAATTTTGCGCTGTGGTCTTTCCATGTTGCTCCTTAAGATGACGTCGGAGCGCAGGCTTGTGGGCAAAGCTGACATGGCAGTATCCGCACACATGTGGGCGCTCTCCGCTGTGCAGGTTCATGTGGTCACACAGTGTTGACTTCTGCGTGAAGTTCTTGTGGCACAGGGGGCAGGTGTGGAGCTTGGTATTTCCGCGGTGGACGATCATGTGACGGGTAAGGTTGCTGGAGTGGTTGAAGTGCTTCCCGCAACATGGACAAATGTAAAGCCTGTGCGTTGAGAGGGAATGCATCGCCAAGTCCTGGGTGGAAGAAAACGCTAGTCCGCATTGGTCGCACATCACTGGTGCCGTAACACAGGATGTGGATCCCACTACTGCCACCGACTCATCAGCAGGTCCCAGCTCATTTGAAGGTCCCCTTATTCCAATCGCATCTTCCCCACTAGAAGCTTCCACACCAAAGTTTGCAGGACCTCCATCGGGGCCGATCTCTTCTCCTTGTCCCTCTCCAGGCCTGTATTCAACACGAACTGAACCATCTGCTAAATAATCCGCCCCGAAGTCAGTGCCTAAACTGCCTATGATCTCATCTGGGGTGGGAAAGCGCCAAGCCTCCTGATAGTTACCCAAGAGTCGGCGGTCTTTGTGTGTGTACCGCTTCCTATGCTTAAATCCTCTTCCTCTCCCCCCACGATGCTCTCCATGCCGCCGTCTCCATGTTCGGCTAGCTCCGCGGAAGCTACTAGCTTTGGCTCGTCCCTCCCAATTTGCTTCATCCAGATCCATATTTGGCTGACTGGGGTCATCCAACACAACTACGTCATCTCTGTCATCTGGGGTCTTCTCTGGGTCCTGATGTTCATCATCGATATGCACCTGAAAGATCTCCCCATCATGCCCCTCCTCTCCCTCTAATTGGATGGATGCTTCTGATTCTCTGACCTGTTGTGGTGAAAAAATAAATTAGTTGAACCTGTAAACACGACTGACTTATGTCAAGCCTGGCTCGTGAGAAGAGATCAGTCGATAGCCATGTTTCCATTAAAGATGCAAATTCAATTTATCTGTTGGAGAAAAGCAAAAATGTCGACAAAAATGTAAACCAGTGCCGAAGATCTAAAGAAAAATGGAAGTTGTTCTATCAAGACAAGACCTTTGTTCGTGTATAATAACTTAGAGCACGTAGAAAAAACATGCAGGCACATCATCTTTGTTTTGGAGATGGGAGACTGCTCTTTGGGAACGCAGCTGGTCAAGACAGTTCCGGAAGGTGATAATCCTGAACCACTTTGATGGCAGACTTTGGAAAAGAAATTTTAGAATGCGCAAAGCAACATTTCAGATGTTGTGCAATAAAATTGGTCCATTAATGCTGCCACATCGTGGCCCAGTTCAGACAGAAAAGCGCATTGCCATTTCATTTTTTGGGTAAATCCATTTTGATCGTAACTTGTGTGAATTTTTTCAACTAAACATACATTGACCCCCCCCAAAAATCAAATGACTTAAAACCAATTATATAATGACATCATGTTCTGTTTAAATAGCGAAGTCTCAGTGGTTGCCAGCAGATGTTCTTAATAATGCTCAACTTGAAGTGGATTATATTATTAGATAGCTGTTCATTTCTTAGAAGAGTTCTAACAGTATAAAATGTCATGTGTACGAATTTTTATGTTAAGCAGATAGTTACATGATGTAGGGCAAACCCGCTGTCGTCTTTGTGAGGGATGTTGGAGAGCTCAGAATCACCAGCCAGAAGCTCTTTTCCTGAACTGTGAGGATGCAGTGAGGCAGTATCTGAAGGTGATGAAATAGATCCAAATGAATGGGAACTCCCACTGACAATAACTGGTAAACAATCAGGGTCTTCTGCTTTCATGGTCTGAAGGGATATTGGAAGAAAAAACAAAATACGAGGGTTAGAAATCCAACATTACTGACATCAGCAATAATCTGTAACTGGGTGACTGAAGTTTGCACAAAAACTTTGATGTTTTTGATTAAAAATGTTGTCAATATTAGAATCAGTGAAATAAACCAACCCCAACCTCTCAAGCGTGTACCAAAGCGGAGTTAGATTTCAGAGATTTGGTTGCTGGAAAACGTACATAACAAAGTGTTTTCCAGAAGATATTTTCGTTGACTATTCCCATTAATTTCCAATGGCCATTTTAGGTCAATGGTAACTCTTTATCCATTTCTAGAACTTGGGGTTCAAATACTTTTGTTGGTACACAGTTATTGGTATGTTCTTGCACAGACTGATAACCTCTACAAGTTTGGAAGTCTCTATAATGCTATCATAAGAGTAAATGGAACATTTTACAAGGGAACATAATAGTTTAATACCACTAATCAATAATCGTAAGGTTATTAGCTTTTGAGGTATGGTAACAAAATAAACAGAAGGAGGCAATGATTTCCAAGTCAGAGTTCGAGCAAGATGAAATCAAATAAGAATTTATTTATTAGGCTAAGACAGACAAAATGAATCTTCACATTCCACTCACATGGAAAGAGAGGAAAATAGGGTTGCGTAGAACAGTTCACTGGACTAACACTAGCTAGCTTGACTTGAGTCCTTAGAAAATCAAGATATTTTCTGTCCTGAGAAAATCAAGGGAGGTCTCTTGACAGACCACTTGGCTCCACTTAGCTTGACTTGAGACCTTAGAAAATCAAGATACGTTCTGTTTCTGAATAGCTGAACATCTTTAAAACAATTCCCTTAATGAATGTTTAGCTTTTGTTCAGTTTGTGGTCTACAGGTCAAGAGTCATAAGAATCTCTGTTATCTTCTTCGATTAGTGTGGTATCACCTCCAGAATTTGTAGTTCAAACAAAGCCGTCTGGGGAGGGAGGTCTCGACAGACCACTTGGCTACAGTTTTTTTCACATCTTGAATTGAATTAAAACTTAATTTAAATAGTCTCATTACATTTGCACCATGAGTTTCCAAAAGTTAGTTTGATAAATGTTTATCATAACCTGGACTGTGAAATTAAAGGTTTACTTAAGAGATTTCACCATTGGTTTAATTGACCATGAATTAGGGCTGGGCGATATGGACCAAAAGTCATATCCCGATATATTTAGGCTGAATATCGATATACGATATATATCCCGATATTTTTATCAAAAAGTGAGAGCAATTGTTTAGTCACAGTCAAACCCAAATATGACATTTCACAAGTAGTTTTATTTAAACTGGCCGGATGAATTCCTTGTTTTTGGGAATAAAATATAAATATATTTGAATACGCAAATAAAATATAAAAATCAAAAGTTTGTATAATGCTGTACATTCATAAATTATTAAAATATTCAATGCTGTAAGCAACTTAGGCGATTGCATTCTTTTAAACTTTTTAAACAATATTTATAGTTTTACAATGTGTTACAAGTAAATTTGACATCTACGCGGCATATAAGCAAAATAAAAATTAAAACTTTTTCACGAGTAAACATTTTATGTGAACTCTCATTGGCTTAGTCTGTGTAATCACGTGATTGAATGCGCGTTCACGCAAGAGGGGAGTCGGAATCTGCCGGGGAGTCGAAATATGGCACAACAACGGTACACCGCGGGAAAATGAAGCTTGAAGGGAGCTTTGTGTCGGGGCTGGAGCTTTTGCGGGTTGCGGTTGGCTTGCAGCTGGGGCCTCGGCAGCGCGCAGTTTCACACACTCTTCATACTGCAGTTTGTGCCACTGTTTTAGATGGTGAAAAAGATTTGTAGTGCTTCCACCCCTGGCTGTAACTTCTTTATGGCACTCCCTACATATGACATGGTTTTGTTTCTCATCAGAAACTTTGAATCCGAACCATCTCCATATTACTGAGCCGCTACTTTTTTGTTTACCAACTAATTTCTCCGCATGCTCAGCAGATGTTGTTGCTTCCTCCATGTTTGTTGAAGAGTGCCGGCGGATTGTCTGCTCCAGAGTCCAGCCCCTCCCCTCTCTGTGCCTGAAAGAGGAGGGGCGTGGCCAGGGGCGCGCGAAGTAGTGCTGAGAGCTCCAGGTTAAAGCAGTTTGCTGGAGCAAGGCTCACAGCGCAGTTTGAACTACGCAGCCTATATCGATATATGCGATATGGTCAAATTTCATATCTCGTTTAAAAATATATCGATATATTTTTAATATCTATATATCGCCCAGCCCTACCATGAATCACCTGTTCCAAAGACAAAATATTTACATTGAAACATTGCAAAATTCTACACAAAACTTGATATTTACGTTAGGGCTGCGACTTCGCGGCTGCAGGTACTGGCTCAGAGCTCCTCTGCATCTCTCCACCACATGCTCCATCTGCAGGTAGCTGGCTGCAGTCAGGTAGTTCACGATATCTCTGGAGCTGAACTGCAAAGTCCCAGTGTAACAGGACTGGAGGAGCTCGAAAACCACCGTAGAACTATGCAACATGGACACCTGCTGCAAAGAAAATGATTTTTAATGCCAACAACTTCAACTGCCGGATAAGTGATGGAAGGTCCAACAGGAGGTTTTCAATTGAGAAAAAGAGAAACAGTAGAAAAGGAGTTTCCCTTCAGTCTCACTTTTTGTGGGTGTGGTGAAAGAACAGAGTGTGACAAAATAACATCAGCTAGACAGAAAAACTTGATTATGCTCTGGACAAATATATATATATATATATATATATATATATATATATATATATATATATATTTTTTTTTTTTTTAAATCTTTTTCTTTTTTCTGAAAAACCAATACAACACTAAGGTAATCGTCTGCTTTGGAAGTTGTTTTTAGCATTTGAGGTTTAGGTAATCATATGAAAAGGGTTTTTTTTTCTACCCTAAAATACCACAATTGGCAATTTTGGATAATTGATTATAGGCTTGTCAAATGTGAACGTTTTTTTTTATGCTGTATAACACATTTTAGAACCAAACTCCACATCTAGAGGCTATACAGCTGTGCTCATATGTTTACATACCCTGGTAAAAATGTTGATTTCTTGACCATTATTTACGCAAAACGTTCTGGTTCAGTAAAAGCATTTAACGTCAAACAACTTTGTTTATAAATCGTAACTTTCTAAATGACCCTGATCAAAAGTTTACACCCCCTAGCTCTTAATATTTTGTATCCACCTGTAACATCAATGACAACCTGGAGTGTGGTTGAGGTTCTTTATCTTCTCTGTTGGTAAAGCAGCCCGTTCAAATTCTAGGGCTGTCTTGCGTTGAACTGCACGTTGGAGTTTGCCACTTATAAAAACGTGAAAACGTATAAGCACAACTGTACGCTGATATCACTTTCTCACTCGGCCATGCCGCCTTCTCTGAAGCCAAGTTGCAAAACAAGTGGTAAAATCCTGCCTTTAATGCGCAAAAGTTGTGGATTCCAGGTATTTCTTTGAATTTGCTTCTTTAGATTTTGGCAGTCAGTAGAATATTGTCCCTGAAGTGTTTGAAAATCTCTTTCAGAAGTCAATCACACAGCAGCGTTCCACCACATTCAGTGTTTACGTGCATCAAACTCACATTAACCATTGGCAGGTACCTTCACATCATGCATATAGCCTCTATTAAACCTACTGATAAATAATGCGAGGTCACTGAAGTGCATATGTTTCTAATATAAGATCTGTGACACATAATGACATTTCTCTTTGTCAATATTTACTCATAATGTAAATATACTCTCAACACATTCAGTGTGTTACACTGTTCATGATTTTAAAAGGTGATAAAACAAATCCCTGACACACCATGCATCGACTACTGTGTTACTTTTCAGTCTGCCTTCCAAATCTCTTCGCAAATTACAACTTGTTTATAATGCAGCTGCCAGGAACATTTCAATAAAACGCTTCAAATATACCTGAAATTCAACATCTTAATTGGCTATTGATTAAACAGCGTATAAACTCGTAAAATTCTACTTTTGACTTCTACGTAACCTTAGATCCTCTGCTACCCTCACTCCTGTACCGCCATGACCGACTAAATCTTCCATCGGGAGTCTTCCATTGAGTCATGTGGCTCCAGAACTCTATAGCCTTCCACTGGATGTAATGGTATACTTAAGATATATATATTTTTAGGCACTTAATTGTAACAATTTTTTAGCATATTATGATTTCTTACGAGATAAATAGTTTTTATCTGCTGTGCTTTCTGTTCGTTTACTTCCTATTGTACATGTGATTAGAATTGTTATATTTATCTCTTATCATTTTGCTGTAATGCATCCTTGAGAGTCTTGAAAGGAGCCCTGAAATCAAATGTATTATTAATATTTAGCCATCCACTCTATGCCATGGAACAAAAACACTAAAAAGTGGCAAAAGCAATATTTTGTTTGAAACTTTAGCTGCAAGACATTAGTTTACCTGTAGCTCCGAGGAAGGGTTCAGGAGAAACTGGTCCCTGAGAAACGCAGAGCAAGCAGCTAGCACAACTTTATGCCCCCTGAACATGCGCCGTCCTCCAGCCACGATGGTGACGTCACAGAAGTGCTGCTGTGTCCGTAGGGAGTTCATGTTACCCAGGGCAGTGTCTCCATGCCCAGGTAAACGGAAACTCACAACGTCCATGTCCATCTTCTAACAAAAGAAAACTAAAGAGAGAGCATGTGATGTAAAGTCTTGAACAGGAGAGCAAACTAAATAATGGTTTTTATTGAATTGCATCTAAAAAAAAATTATTTGTAAACATACAGTATTCAGAAAACATTTTTATCAGGTTTGAATAAATGCTGTACATGAATAAAGCTTTCAGAAATATAAATAATGATTGTTGATTTTCTTATGTGCGTGAACAGAAGACAAATCTAAATAAAAAAATGGTTTTACTTCCAAGTTTTGTCAAGTGTATGATCAACAAATTATTATAGAATCACGTTGGCTGAATCCAGTCATGAACTGAAACATAAACAGCTGTGTAGGAGGCTTAATAATGTGTTCAGCAACTGTGCTGCCAATGTGAAGTTAGAAATAGATCTGTAAATTGTGAATTACGTTTTAAACTGCATTTTAATTGTAGGTCCAGCTGTCTTTCTGGGCATGCGTGTTCTATTTCCACCGTCTTAACTTTCTCCGAAGCACTTTGTATTACGAATATATGTTATGTGCTAAAAAAATAAACTTGCCTTGCCATAACCTTTTCATTTTAAATGTTTTAATAATCAAACATAAAGAACTGTAATGAATTTATAAGAGAAATCGCAAACAAATATTAATAAAAAAAGAGGACCTATAGCTTCTTGTTTATTTTTTTATTACGTGACACTTTACTGGTTACTGTCACTTCGTGAGTAACTTAAATAGCAAATATACAGCGAACACTTATTAATGACATTCTAAAGCACGTTTAAATTTAAAATTCAAACGCTAACGTTAAAAACTGTTCTGGCCACGTTAGCTAAACTAGCTCGATGTAGCACACGTCGTTTCGGTTATTTTAACCCAGTAGGAGCACATCAAATATAACGCGCTCTTAAAAGAACAACGTCTTACTTTAGTGATTCAGGGAGAAGTCAAGGAACCCACAAACCAAGCAGGTTTTCATTTATTGTTATGATCCCTGAAGATCACAGCTCCGTCACATTGCTGGTGAGGACAAGCGGAAAAATCGAAACTCGAGATATTTGGGAAGCAGGAGTCTCCTTTGCGTAATTTTCAGTTAAACGCGTTAAATTTCTATGTAAACTGAACTATGTGGTTAAGAAGTTATGGAAAATTTCACAAAATGAAACGAAGTCAGAAAACTAGACTAAAATTTGAAGAGTGAATGTTTAATTTTCAAAATAAAAGTCCTTCTAGACAACGGAACTACTTTTGTTAACGCAACGTTAAACACGGTTCAACATGGCGGCTATTTACTTCGAGAGCGCATGCGTGCTAAATACAATCGCCTGAAACGTGTCTCGTGTATGTTACAATTAATCCAGAACTCTCTTACCTACTCCAAAGTGTATGTAAATTGTAATTAAAACTTAAAAATAAAACCGCTTCGGAATAGCATTAAATATATATTATCTGATAATTTTAGTACATTGCCTAAATAAAATAATTACATATCTTAAATGGCCGGTGTTACCCAAATAGAGACTTCAGCGACAGAGGTTCTAAAGAAAAGATTTAATTTTGAGGTACATCCCTGCTTCGAAACCATCGATGCTATACTTATACCATCGTTCTATACCTACAGGGAAATATATAATATAGCCACAAGGAGATGCTGCAGGTCAAGATTAATATTTGCTTTCCAGTTTACAATTGAGTCTCAAAGGTTACAATTATTGTTGGAATCAATTGGAAAATACCAAGTGAATATAAATACCATTTTCTTGAAATAAACTGTTTTACTCAGTTCAAAGAGTAAGGTGGTTTACAAGGTTCAAAGCAATTCCTAAGTTTGTTTCATTACTATTAGTAAAACTATTCTAATCTTGTGCAAAAGATGCACAGAGCTAACGTTACTATTATGAGCTACCAACAGAAACGATCATATAGATCAAACAAACTGTAAAACGAAAAAGATGCATTCTTGAAAAAGGTGCATGAATTAATGCGCCATTATTACTAGAACATAAACGCTGTTCATTGATATGATTTATTGAACATGATCTCATCAAGAAACCATCAATTACAGAGTTGAAAACATAGTAAAAGGCATCAAAGACGCCACAAAGACTAAACAAAACCATAACAAAATGATGAGTGAACAAATAAAACATTTTCTTCTGTTGATGTTTGAGACAAACAAGTATTTGTTGAGGCTTAAATGATCTTAAATCAAACAAGAAGGGGACGAGACTAAACACAATATCAAAGATTTTAAATCAATCTAGTATGTACCAATGTACTCACCTAAGTGAACTCTTATGTAAAAGATCATGAATGAAATCCCATAGTGGAATGTTGATCCATGACAAAAGCCACGTCAACATGAAACTACACTTCACACGTCTACACTGACACGTTTTTGCAATATATATATATATATACTTATGATCTCTTGCAAATTTAATTTACACATCAGATGTACACAAGCGAATATAAAAACCTACACAGTTTAGTGTTCTTTCCACTCATTCACCATGAAATAATCCTGATGAAATGTGCCCAAAACAACCCTGGAGTTCTGTGACTAGCTGCTTGGTCACAATACAAATATAAAGGCATCCAAACTACATTCGTTCTCCAAACGCTACCATTGAAGTCTCGTGATGAGTTTACGAGGAAGACATCAACAGATTTTGGGTCTAGTTTTAATGAAATCCATTGGTTGGTAGCCGAGAAACACATCGATAAACATCTCCTTTTCACATATTCTTCATGAGTCATTTTTAATAAATCATCTTCATTCTGATTTAAAATTGGAGCCAATTTCGCCCAGCCAGAGGAAGAGCTGCTGAAACTGAGGGGCTGTCAATCAGCTATTAAAGAGCGACTGGGTGCATGCCATCCCTGGTGGTGCTCACATGAAAGAGCTTTTCACAAAACCGCGTTTCAAACATTTCTACCCCCCCACCTCCACCACCACCACCCCCAAGTGCACCTCACAGCTATCAGACCATTTATGACACAAATATTCATAAATATTCTGCCAGTTCCCAAAGACCCCATATTAAAGACCCCAACAGGAACGGCGAAGAACAATGAGAGGCAAAATTTAACTGGTAAGTGACGCTTCTGTAGCAAACCGATTACAGCAGCTCTGCATTGATCCATAAACCCACAATCTGGGCGATCAGCCACACGTCTGGTGTCCAGTTTCATAAAGAAGAGACTTGAGAACCCCCCCCCCCCACCCCCACAAAAAAAACCTAGGTCAATTAAGACTGATCACTAAAGAATAACAGTGATGTGGCCTGGTGAAGAAACCACCCAACCCCTGATTGGAAGGACAGAAAACAATGAGATTTAATAAAGAAATACTGTTGAGACTCTGCAACTGGGAGCTGGATGCTTGCTCTCCTTGATGAGAATGGGGAGCAGATGATTATGAGCTTTAATTAAAATTGGGATGAAACACGGAGAGCGGAAGGAAAGAGGTTCAGTCCATCTTCTCTTTCTGGACCAGCTTTGGCGCATCGACAAAATCCCGTCCATTGACCATGATGACGGCGGCTGTGAGAGCACTTGCCAGGCCCCAAAATAACACATACGCCAGGGTTTCGGTCCAGGTGTCACCTGATGAAGAGTCCAGAGACCATCACCATAGAACCGTCATCATTTTTACAAACAAAGATTCCACATTTAATAAAGATGTTCAGGGACACTCACTTTTTAGCTTGTTTCAACATGTTTTAGCCGTTAAAAATGAACCAAAATGAAATGGTTTTAATAGAGGGAATAAACTTGACGTCACAGGACCCAGAAATCAAGGAGCAAGTAGCAAAAAGCCTATTCATATTCTAGCAGTAGCCATGATTCCATCCAAAGATGCAAATTAAATGTATGCGCAAAATGGAATATCACATAAAAAAATCAGTTTGTTGGTTAGTCTCATTTCCGACAGAAAAGCGCATCGCTATTACATTGGGATTTATTTGGTAAATGCATTTCCATCATATTTTATTCATCATATTTTTTCTTATCCTATCAAAGTAAGTTTACCCTAGCTGTGCGCATAATTTATTAATGGGGTTTTTGTGCATTTATTTACATAAATTTTGTTTATGAAAACATCTCCCACCATTTTTGAAATAAACCAGCTAATAAATTTATCTACTGATTAGGGGTGTATCGGTACGCTAAAATCGTATTCGGTTCGGTACAGTGTCTTGGAGAGTTCGGTTCGGTTCATTCGGTTCGGTACAAAACAATAAGAACTTACATATTCTTTATTTTGAAAAGCTGCCAATACACAATAGAATTCTTGCATAAAATAAATAAAAGTGACACATTTGGGTGATATTTTAAATAAATTGCACTCTTTATTAAGAAAAACACTTTTTTTAAAATAAAAAATGAAATACTGCAACTAGTTAGGACCTGAAAACTTTTAACACTAGCAACAGCTTCAGCTTGTATATCAACAAAACTAACTAATCAAGTTTTAAGTTTTTACTGAAACGGTATGCAAGTGTACCGAACCGAACAGGCCGAACCGAAATGGTTCAAAACATCCCCGTGAACCGTTACACCCCTAGTACTGATCATTTCTGTGTTTTTGTGCCAAAAGGACGGGACACTGTACCACATCAAAGTGATGATGGATGGTACAGTCCAAACGTCGTAGACCTGTATTCAAGCATTACTATGTCCAAAAACTCAATGCCAAGGCAAAAGTGGAGAGGCACAAGATGACGTGTATTAAGCTCCAGGTGTGGCCCAACCAATCTCTATACCTTAATCCAATCTGTGGAGGGGGCTGAAGGTTGGAGAGAGTTATGGGAAAAATAGGCCCCTTGAAGAATGAGCAAACCTGGATTCAACAGCAAACTTTTGTGATTGCCCCCATGGGATGGAGAACAAATCAGTTTATAATTACATTTTTATTTTCTATTAATGAAATAAACCTGCTATTAACTTTAGGTACCGATCAGTTCTTGAGGGTTTTAAAATAATTTCATTTCATCATGTCTGAGGGTATTAAAAATAGACTTTTAGTTTTAAACAAAACATAAAACATTTCCTGTTGTTGATAAATTAACAAAAATGTGAGTAAGTAAAGGTTATTGTAGGTTGTATGGAATAAAGTGTTTCAAGAATATTATTGTAGTGAGAATGGCCGAATAATAAAAAGTCGCAAAAGCACGACCTTCATATTTGTTTTAGTGAGAAAAAAAAACACACAGTACATTATTTAATGTAACATACATGATATTTAATTAATGAAATCAAAGACGTCACTATATTAAGTGAAATCTTACCAGCCATGAGCAGACAGATGATGCACATGGAGAAAGCCACCACCATAATAACAGGGAGCTGAAGAAAATAAACGGCAGTCTCATGAATAAAATACATGCAGGGAATGACCAGCAGCGTGTGCTGTTGAATTATAAATCTTAGAGCTGCACGGACTAAATTCCCCTTATTTAATTTCTCATGGAAATGACCTCCTTAAAGAGAAACCTCTTAAACTACAAGCAAAGTGGGAAGAGCGCTCACCAAAAGAAACTTCCAGTCCCTCTGAATTTGAAGCGGAGTCACGCCATCATTTTCATCCACAGTATAGTTTCCGAGGAAGAGATCGATGGAGTCCTGCGGTAAAGTCAAGCACTTAATATTCAGTGCAGGAAGCCCGCTGTGATTGAAAGACATAAAGACAGAACTCATACACACCTGTCTGAACCCGTCTGAGAAATTGTTCTTGTAGTAACGGATCATTGAGTTCCAGCCGTCCATTACCAAGCCCCAGTGTGTCCGTTTCCCTGTTCTGAGGTCGAGGGTCACATCAGCAGACTGAACAAAAAAAAAACAAAACTAGAAACAGACTGCAGGAAGTCTGAGAGTACCTGGTGAAGTCTGTCTTCAGGGCTCCTGTTCCTGCGTACTGTTTAGCACACGCATTGGCATTGTCTGCCCAAGCTGGAAAAACATGAAATATTGTGGTTCATGACCTTTTTACGGTTGATAACAAGAGTGTGCTGAAGGAGTGGCTATGAAAACACACACCATTCTTATAGATCTTTTCAAAATCAGCTTGCTCTTCAATCTTCTGGCCAACATGAAGGACACCCATCCTCTGAAACAACCAAAACGTCCAAAATGAGGAGCTACAGCTCAATGCTGGGTTTCACAATGTCAAATTCAAGAGTTTTTAAGGCCATTAAGAGTCAAATCTAAGACCTATATCATACTTAACAAACCGCCACAAATAAACAATGAATCACCATATAAATAATATATAAATCACCATATAAATAACACATCGAAACAGGTCTAAAAAAGTAAACAATACCTGCAGCTGGAAAAATTGAGAAGAGATTATAAAAGAAAAAAACATTTAATCCTATTGTTTTGAGATAGAACAGGAAGTTACAAACAGGAAACAGGAAGTTACATCACAGCTAGGCTCTATAAGTCAGCATTGGGGATTTATTTCCCTCTCTCCAACTCTAAACCTCGAGAAAACTGCTCGACTCTTTCTGACACCCCCCCCCCCCTTCCTTCTTTGTTCTCAATGCAGCATGGTTTGTTAGCTGTTTAGCATTTTAAGTGTTTTAAGGCTAATAAAGCTGTATTTTCTGTTCATACCTTGTTAAACCTTACTTTCAGCGTCTTCATAATACTGGATTATCACAATATTTTGATAATAAAATAATAAAATGACTACATTTTCGCAGAGTCGTAGATAAAGGAACAGAATGAACATTTTGTTTATGAAATATCATTTGTTATTAACTCTTGAAAAGAATTTAACAACGAAATGTATCAGCAAATGTACAATATTGTGAATCAGTAATGTCATTATTGCCCACATTTTTCCTTTAAAGCTAGCATTTTTTATTATTTACAATAATATATTCAGAACTATATACAAAGTTATGACATGAAATCTAACACGGGTTTCTTAATTTTGCAAATGAGGTATGTCTCATGAGCCAATCCATTGTGAAACGTTACTGTTATAAGTCAAACTAATTTTTCAGGTTGAACTTGCATTTTTTTGTTATCAATGACATTTTTGGAAATATTTGTATTTGTTATATGAAAACTAACTTTATTTGTGGTTGCTATGGCAGCCATCTTTGTTAAACAACCAAATGTCTCAAACACACTCGATCGAGATACAGCAGCTTTGTAAGACCTAAAATTTGCGTTTTAACATTTTAGACTTTTTAAGACTCCAGGAACACCCTGTCAATAGATTCATACTTTGGCTGAATATTTTTCAAGATACATAACCTAAAATATCACTAAAATGGAAATAAAAGTGCTGAAGCTTATAGTTCTTCTCAGAAAAACAAGCATAAGCGTGCTGAGAAGCATCACAGGAAGTTAATTAATGTCAGACGCGCTGGTTGTCACCTGTAGCTGGCTCTGCAGGGAGCGTCTGGCCAGCAGGCTCTGAATGACATTTGTGCGGTCCAGGCAGTCCATGCAGTTACTCCGGAAGGTTCCAGACTGCTCACATACCACCTTCCCCTCAAAGCCCAGCATGAAGTACCTGCCCAATCAGCGTTCAAGGACACGATGAAAGAGAATCGGACACAATATCAGAGCCAACGGTTCTCTGAAAAGCACATTTATGAGGTTCCATCTGCACTAATTTAGCTTAAATGCTATTTCAACTAAAGGAACACTTCCAATAAATGAATACAAACCCAAACTCATCTTGCATTTCAGAAACGGCATCGACGAGAATCTGTAGACGATGCCATCTCATCTTGCTGCATTCTTTATGAAAATCAAAGGCTATGTACCTCAAAAGAATCAAACACAGCGGAATTTAGAGTTCATTATTTGATCAAAAGATCCGCAAACCACTTTAAAAGAGTCCACACAGAAACAAAAACATTTTTCTTCTACAGAACTATGAAAAAGCTCTTTAGGCAGGTGTGAAAATGCTGTAAACACGGATGATAATTTTCGTATATTTACAAAATGAGAATTAAACAAACAAATTATTGATTTTATTCCTTTTAAAAGCGTGCATTTTTAAAGGTTCTACATTTTTAAAGGTTTTTAATTTAGGGATTTTGTCAAATTAATTACGTCTAAAATAAACCAACTACACACAACAGGTGCCATCCAATTATCAATGCCACACAAAAGTTGATAGTCAGTAATGAACTGAAACAGACACAGCTGTGTAGGAGGTTTAGGAGAAACAACCAAAGTCTGCCACTTCGGTGAGGTTGAGAAAGAGTTAAGGACAGCAACTCTTTCAGACAAATATTTCAAGGCAAACTGGGGTTTCAAGTTGTGCTTTTCAAACTGGTTTGAAAAAGCACAAAGAACGGAAAACATTATGGATCGTAGATGCAGTAACCAGCTAAGGAAACAATGCATCCTTGTGAGCCTAGTTACAACCATCTATTGTACGGAGAAATCTGGGTTGAAGTGGTCTTCAGTGTGCGGAACACCACCAACCGACTCAATTATGCACAAAAACAACTGGGATCCAAAAAATGGAGGTGATCTGGACCTATTATCCAATATTTTGAACACGTGTTCAGTTTCAAAGCAGTTTGTTCACCATAAAGCTGGAGAGAGGAACAATTACAGTTAAGCATGGTGGAGGCTCCTTGAACATTTGGGGCTGCATTTCTGTGGTGTTGTACATTTGCTCAGGATTATCAATGTTAAGAAATACAGGCAGATACTAAAAAAAAAAAAAAAAATAGGGGAGTGTGATTGGCTCCATGTATTCAGCAGCAGGACAATGTACCCAAACACACAGCCAAAGTTATTAAGAACTTTTTTCAGTGTCATGAAGAACAATACTGCAAGTGATGGCATGGCCCTCACTGAGCCATCAACATCAGTGATGGTTTCTGGGATTACATGCAGGAGCAGGATGTGAGAAAGCTACATCTAGGTTTGTTCTACACGGTTTGACCCGAGTTCCTTCCAGAACGGCGAGTAAGTGAATCTTGAAGATTTGCTAACACAGTACCAATACATGCGCATGTCAGGTGACCTCCCTAGCAAATGTGGCTTCTAGGGCGTTCTGTGTAATGCACCTTTAAACAATTATTATGGTCAAGAGTTGTTCTAAATCAAGTAAACATAACTTACTTGATTAATCCGTCTTCCATGCTGCTGACCATTTTCCCAAAGGCCTGCTCAAGAGGCAGTTCTGAGCCTTTTTGATTCACCTGAAACAGAAGACTTTAACTCCAGAGGCAAATGACCATCAAATCTAGCTTTCTGAAAAGTGATCTGATTTACCAAATTTAGAATCACTTGTTTGCCGTAAATCAGAACTTGAGACTCAAAATGCCTCTTGAGGCCGTCCATCTGCAAAGAAAGACACTTAGTAAAAGTGCAGCATTTTAAAAAAAGCGCAATATAAGACGCCTTACATGATTGGTGTCGGTGCTTATCAGTGGCTTTGGCTTGTACTTGAGGTTGGGTCTTTGAGACCAGAAGAAGGGCATGGAACCCCGAGTCTTTAGAAGAGAAAATGAAAAGACACAGATAAAGTCTGGAATCCTGGCAGGTCATTAGCTTGTAAGACAGGACCACAGTTTCAACCCACCTGCACAAAGGACGCCCTGGAATTAACGTACTGGACAATCTGTTCCGTCTCCACAAAGTTAGCAGCATGTCCTTCCGAGTCAATGCCTGGGGCGCAGGGAAAAGTATCATATCTGCAGCAAAGAGCACTGAGGTAATATGTTCAAGTTCTCACCTCTAACATAATATCGGACTCCAGCTCGGAAACAGCTGCGTCTGGAGATGAGGATCCACTCAAACACCTTGCCGTTGATGCAGCACGGCTTCATCACAATAACTGAGTCTTTAGTCAAGTCCAAATGTGAAGTAGTTTTACAAAACACAACACCCCCGTCCAGACATTTGATAAAACACTGCATTTGGCAAAAGTGCTCCGTCAGAAAACCCACCCGATCAAATTTACCTCACAGCATTTGACCCAAAGTGCACCTGAAGGCTGATAGGTTGACTGTTTGTGCTTAAACTGACTGAAAAATTGGCTTCTGTGTGTTAAGCAGATTATACCAGGTCCCCAAAAATGAGAGACGTTTGTATTGATTTAAAGTGTTAAAAATGTACGTTTCTCAAGTTTCTGATGACCTCATTCATGACGTGAGGATATAAAAGCACAAAAATGTACCCATTTAGTAACAAAATGTAATGAGATAAGAGCCTCTCAAAGCGGCTTCAGTAATGACCTTTGCACATATTTAAACCTAGCGAGGTTGTGTTTGTCAAAGAGAAGAAAAGGCGATGATGAATTGGTAAAGACGTCTAGATGGAAACGTTTTGATACATTTTGACCCGATCCAACATGTAGTCTATCTTTCATTTGCTCTGAGATTGTGACTCTTGTGAAGAGAAATATCCTTAAAATACAGAAGCGAGGACAAAAAATTATAAAGTTAATTAAATTAAGGCCAATGAAGTTATCTTTACTCTATTTATTCAGTAGTTGTAAACACATTTGAATGTTGATGGTGCGCAATGAGGACCACTAAAAGGTGATTATTTACCACTCTCACCGGCCACTTCATTAGGTACACCTTACTAGTGCCGGGTTGGACCTCATTTGCCTCCAGAACTGCCATTTTGTCATAGATTGAACAAGGTACTGTAAACATTCATGGAGTTGCTGCAGATTTGTAGGCTGCACACCCATGACGCCAATCCCCCATTCCACCCCCTCCCAAAGCTGCTCTATTTGGATTGAGATCTGGTGACGGTGGAGGCCGTTTGAACTCATCATCATGTTCAAGACACCACTTTGAGATGATTTAGGACATGGCCATCGGATGATAGAAGTAGCCATCACAATTGGTACAAAGCGTGCCAAGAAAATATCCCTCATACCATTACCCCAGAGATAGTTGTGCTTGACAATCCCAGTAGATCAGCAATTTCTAAAACATTTCAGCCCATCTGCCACAAGCAAGTCAAGTTCAGTCACTTAAATCACCTTTCTTCCCTGTTCTGAACTGCAGCAGATCGTCTGTGACACGTCTACATGCCTAAATGCTTTGAACAGATTAGAAATTTGCATTAACAAGTAGCTCGACAAGCGTACCTAATAAAGTGGCCAGTTATTAAGCCATAAGTAATATATTAGTGGTATTTCTGCACCAGCTTTGAACACTTCTGACTTTTGATAGTATGCCATTGTATCATAGCATTACAAATACATTAAATCCTTGTTTAATCGATCACTGATTCTAGAACATCGTTCTAAAGGTTTTAACACGAGGTAGAAGACGCATTCAAGAGTAAAGGTGCAAATCTTCTGAATTTCTGCAGATTAAATACAGCAGTGCTTTTAGGAAGGATACATCCATGGATGACAGGAAATGCAAATTTATGGAGCTGAAAAGGAGACGCGGTGAATTAGCATGTAGCACTGTTCTCATGAATGAATGTTTCATGCATTAGTTCTATTTTTAGACCTCAGGCTGTGCGATGATTTCTCTTAAAAGGTTTCCATTCCACATGAACCTCTGGTCTCCCTGTGTGAAGAGAACAAGAAAAGCTAACGAAACAACTCCGGAGACCATTTTATCATAAAAAACGAAGCTAAGCAGCAGCCTTTTACTGGTGAGAAGAATTTGAAACTGTATCAAAAGACAAACAGATCTGTGAGGAAGAACTGAAGAGAAAATTGGAAGATCTAAAGCTCAGCAAGTGACTCAGAGTGCGTGTAAAACCAGAGCTTTCACAGAGGCCGTCCATCTCCACTGCTGGCAGTAAACAAGAGACTGCGAGAATGAGCTGAGCTGATGAAAATCTGCACCCTGCTGTGCGCTGCATCTTTCTTTTCTTGAGCTGGAAGCTTCACGCTGCTCTGTGTGTCTCGCTCTCCTTTGGCTCACCCTCTCCAGAAGGCTCATCTCTAGGAATTCCGGGCTGGTGTTGGACAGCCGCTGCTGGGTGTGGGTCAGGTCGTAGTCGGTGCAGAAGTAGAAGCCGTCGGTGTTGAGAACGTTGCTGATCATAGACAGAAACGTCTTGTTGTCTTGCATCTAAAATAAGAGATTAGGTAAAGCAGAGTTGTGTGAAATAAACATGCTACAGATCAAAAGAGAGAGAGAGAGAGAGAGAGCATCTTTCAAACTGCACAGTGTCGTCTTGTTAATGGTACAGTGCCATCAGAACAAAAAGCTTTCTCCAAGACATAAGCAACACTGGAGCCATCCTTTAAGCACCAGGTTTTTATTTGCAGCGCTGATCATACAGAAAATAATTTTACCTTTAACCTCTTAAGCCCGAGAGTCCCCGGTACCGGGGACTTGCCCCCTTGTGCGTTACATTTTCACTCATAGCTCACGAACCCTGAGAATAACCCAGACATATTAAATACTGTTGTGTTCAGCGGAAACTCCTCTAAAAACGTATCTAATTCAATTTCATATCCGTTAACCACAGCTCGAACGCCATGCAAATAAACAACAACATGTCCGGAGTATAATTCATGACCACGTTTTTGTTTATGTGCGATATGTATCCACAATATAAACGGAAACACCAAAACCATGGCATCAAATGAAAGCTAACAACCAGCTGAATCCAGCGATATGCAACTCATTTACATTGCATGAAGTATTTCAGAGCAGGGAGCGAAAGTTCCACGAAAAAACGCCAGCAAAAACCAAGCAAGCGTGTAAATCTTGTGTTACCTTTGCCGTTTTTTAAACAAAAAGTTATTTCCATAGCGATAAAAGTCCGTTTGTTGTTATGTCCGGTCGATAGCTTCGCAAAAACTCCATTTTGGATCTTTTCTGTTGCTCCGTGGTCTCATTACATCACCAAATATGGAATGACTCCCCGTGCGTAAGAGGTGGTCTCTCCACGCTGCGCGTCGTGTGACTCGTCAGCGATCCCGTCAGTCTCAAAATGGTTGTCATCATTGGCTGTCTCAGATTCAGAGCTTTCCAGCGATATATAGAGCTCCCGGATTGGACAGATGGTCGGGGGGTAGGGACACGCAGAAGCTCGACGTCGAAAGCGTTTGTGAATGAAAGGTTCCCAAAAGCGCAGCAAGATGGGGTAAATGAGCTTCTACCCCCCTTTTACAGCGTTTCTTTAGGAGTTTTTTTTGCTGAAATCATGTCCCGTAAGCAAGAAAAGAAGACTATGAACGTAGCTGAAGCTTTGGACAAGATTTTTTCCATATTTCAATTATTGTGCCAACATGGATTACGCCTGAACTTTGTTCAATCAAAACCTTTACAGAATATTAGTTTCTTGTAGTATGAACACCAAACTTGCTACAGATGTTCTTGACATGTAGTGGTTACAATTGATTGTGTTTATTTGCTTCGTTATAAGTAAAATAAGGAGATATTGGAGGAAACATGTGTTTTTTTTTTAGGCGGAGTTCATTTTTTGGCCATTCCAACATCAATTACTCTTACCCAGTGTTCTTGACTGTCAAATTAACTCATCCACACCACTCCCCAAGAACCTATCTTCATTTTGATACCAAGATTTGCAGTTTAGGCCTTGTAAAAGCTGAGAAATGCCTTAAAAAGTAAAAGTATAGGATTTTCGGAAAATAGGCCTCAGGGCTTAAGAGGTTAAAGCTCATCAATGATATCTTGTGCCTAAAACTCAAAGTCTAAAACCCCGCAGGTTTTCGACATTACCATTTCCCCGTGCTTGGCTACTAGAATACTTCCAAAACCAATCCAAAAAGCAAGAACTCTTCCAACAACAACAAAAAAAAACTTTTGCAATTCTTTCCTTGATGCAGGTAATGTTCTGTAACAGCTGAAATATCTACAAGCGCTTGCAATGTTGTCGCTTTAATTACTGCAATTTCCTGAGTATTGCGCGCACATGAATATTTGCTGCCCCAACTGAACATAAATAGAAATAAAATATAGGCTGCAGTTGTTCACATTTAACGTGACAAAGGTTTTTGAACCCCTAAAAAAAAAAAAAAAAAAAAAAAAAAATCACTGGTTGCCTATATAAGAAATGTCAGTTATCATTTAAGAGACAGACAGAGTGATATTTGAGAAATGAAATAACTGATTTATAGAAAATGTGCAGGAATCACTTAAAGAAAATTAAGCACGACCATAAATGTAGGCATCAACTCAACAATGCTTTTAGAAAGCTTCCAATTAGAGTCTGGATTCTGAAACAGTTTGTTTTACAAAACATTTCCATTTCAGTCAGGTTTCTTATCATGGACAGTCGGCAAATTTTCTACAATATTTAGGCCTGGGGAAAGAGATGGTCGTGAATGCTTTGGTAGATGTTGAGCAGGGTTAATGGTCATCGTCTTATTGAAAGATCCGTAACTTCACCGTTGTCACGGATTCCAGGACATTGTTCACCAGAATCTTTTCCAATCTCATGTTTAACAAGATTCCCAGTGCCTACACTGGTCACACAGCCCCACAACATGAAGAAACCACCACCAAATTTACTGTAGGTAGCAAGTATTTTTCTTGAAATGCTGTGTTGTTTTCCCACCATGCATTAGCCCAAATAACTCTATTTTAGATTCATCAGTCCACAGCATCCTATTCCAAAATGAAGCTGGCTTGTCCAAATGTGTATTAACCTGCCTCAACTGACCAGCTTGTGGCGGCTTTTCCGCATCACTTCTCCATACAGCATCTCCCAGTGCACAGTGCGCTGCAGAGTTCAAGGTTGCACAGTGATGTCATCTGCAGCTCTGTGGGTTGACTCACTGTGACTGTTTTCACTATCCTCTGCTTATCTGAGACTTTTCTCGGTCTACCACTTCTGGGATTAACTTGAACGGTGCCTCTGGTCTTCCAATTATGCACAATGTTTCTCACAGATAGGTTTCTCACAGACAGCTTTCAGTACCCTTCCCCTCAACCATGCTGATCATTGTTTTCAGCTCATCTGAGAACTGTTTTGAGGCTCCCATGTTGCCACTTGTTAGAAGATATAGATTTTGTTTAATATTTATTGCACATTCTCCTTAAACTATGTTAACATATTTCACTTCTCAGATATCTTAGTGTTTGTCTACTGTATGATATGACATTTTGGCAGTAACATGGCAGTCAGAAAGCTACCTGAAACATTATCGCTTTATTCATCCTTTTCCTGTTCAGTAGTCATTCAACTCCCAGAACAGACTCACAATAACGTCTGAAGTTCAACCCTACCACAACCCCACACAAAATACCTAGTTGGCACACCAATCAAGCCCTGTTCTCTGAGCAAGCGCTAAACCCAGTCATGATTATCTGATGGTAGATAGTCAAGTGTGATCTCAACTACACTAGAATCTAGTGTTGGTGCACTTTACTCCACTGGATCTGATTCTTGGCATCGCACTTGGTGATGTGTGGCTGGCATGCAGATGCTTCGCCTTCGCAATTTACTTTTTGTGAAGACATATTAAGTTTAGCAGTCTATGGGGCTGCTTGATAAAAGATGTGGTGAGATCACTTTGTGAATTTTCATCGCTATCATTTACAATCACATCAATTTTGTCACGCTTCTACAAACAGGACTATTTAAAAGCAAGGAAAACCTAACTTTTTGCAAAAGATCTGCTATCATTTTATCACAGAGCCTCAATGGAATTCACAGAGCTCCTGAGAGTGGCCCATTCTTTCACAAATAAGATACTTTTTTGCTGGATGCTGGACTTTTTTTAACATGTGAATTTAATTATTTAGATCAGTTAGTGAATACCTTTAGCAATATATTGCAGGGTTGGAGTGGAATGGTGCAAGAGAGAGAGAGACAGCTGAATTGACTCCTGCTGCGGAAGAATCGGGTCAGCAGGATCTTTTGCATTGGTAAGTAAGTTTGCCTTCAACAGCCGTAAGTGTAATCATTTTATGGACACGGATTATATTTAAATTCAATAAATCATTCAACAATATATTTCATCCAGGGACAGCAGTTTGGTTAGAACATCAATCTCAGTTGCTTAACAATGATGCCAGAATGCAAATACTGCTAAGAAGGCAAAAATGTTTATTATTAAATATATTTAAATGAAATGATGCCTGACAAATTCTAGAGCGAAATAAAGCTCTAAACAAAAAGAATGCACTGCAGACCCCATGCCCCTTGGAATACTTTACTGTTCAAAACTCCAGAACAAAACACTGGTCGATCCAGAGCCTGCATGGTTTCAGCTGTAACCTTCTAAATAATGCAGGTAGTATACAACGCTGTAATGTGATATTATTGCCGTGCAGGAGTGGGCTCAAATAAAATATTTACTACAGGAGTACTAACCACTTTCACAAAGCTAGACAGAATCAAAGTCAAAAACTGGAACGGAAATGGAAAACTGTCTGGGTTTAGAGAAGGAAACCTTTGGTGATGGTGATGACATTCAAGGCCCACCCTATGTTTGACGTGTCAAGAACATCTGCATTCAACTGAAAGTTGAGGTTTGAGACTGACCTGAATATCGGTTAGGTGTAAAAGAGTCTTTTTATAAGAAATCACATCGAACTCCAACGCTTTCCACACCGTGTGACCAAACAGGTCGCCCACTTTCTTCTTCCGGGTGATGACTATGAGGTACATCCCTGAAGAGTTCCAGAAACAAAATGCGTTATAGTTTGAAAAACTCATGATTAGTGAGCAAACATACAGAATTTCATTCTTCTAATCCATTAGAAACCTAAAGGAAATGGCCTACCAGCAACTAGGCGAATAGTTCCCATGATTCCACATATGGGCCTGGTTATTCCCGACGGGGGAATGTCCTTAATACCTTGAAGAAAAAATAAAAGCATTATTTAAATGAAAGTGACCCCATTTTCAGTTCAGAATCCAAGTTTAAATGAGGTTTTAAGGGGATTACTACTATTTTCTTTTCATGGTGGCTTAGTTACAAGAATATGTTCTCCATAAAAATACTATTGTTTTGATTAAAGTTAACATTTTTTGGAACTGTCTGCAGAGTGGCAGGTTTGAGTAGCCACGTAGCTTAAACTCAATAAGTCTAGCGTATTCATGTAGGCCTCACTGCTGTGTGTGAATGGTTTCTGCTGCTGAGAACATTATGAAAAAATAAAACTTCTCAGATTTAACAATGACTCAGACAATATACAGTTAAGTTTACACCCCCTGGCAACATTTATGCCTTTGTTGCATTTTTCATAAAATTGAAATAACACAAAAACTTTTTCCATGCATAGGTAGAAGTTGTATGAAGCCATTTATTGTCAAACAACAGCGTTTACTCTTTTTAAATCATTATCACAACCACTAACTATAAGTGACAATTACGCTTTTGCGAGATCATTCTTATTTTCTGAAAACAAATGGGCAAAAAATAAGACAATTTGCCAGGGTGTGTCTAAGAAAAAACAAATTTGTGAATGAACAGTTTACGTTTTATAACAAAACTCAAGTGTTGAGACAAAATGAAAAAAAAAATCATAAATCGTCCAAAAAACAAAGACAAGAACCTCTCCAAAACCTTAAATAATGTTCCAAACAGTTTTTCCATTGTGCTTTTTTTGTGCCAGAACTTTGAAACACAAGCAATATCACAGATTTTGTATTTCAAAGGGTTGTTCTTTCTTTTAACCATTAGATGGCACTGACAGCAACATTTTAGGGTCTGCAGCATGAAGCTGAAACACAGTCGTGCATTTTCTCACTTTTTAATTTGAATTACCTTGCAAATCATGTGTCTGAACTCTTATAATGTTTGTTTAAATCCAAAAATATTAAAACTAAGAACAGCTTCGAAACCTACATTTTGAAATCAAAATCAAACGATATGTTGAATGCATCATTCCAACTTAACTCAAACATCTTGTCGGAAAGTGCATGAAGAGACTTCTAAGGGTTAAGTTACTAACATACATAAAGACACAGCTGTAAGATAATTTGAAGTCACTAGCTTATAAGTTGAAGCTGTGTTCTCTGAAATGCATGGTCTCAAAGCTGTGCCGGATACTTGAATAATTTTAGAATGATGAGCCAAACGGTGGAAAGGTGTAAAGGCCATTACACACAGACCCGAATTTTCAGGTGCGTAGTTTTGTGCGACAACTTGCCACGATCGAAAACCATGGCTGTAAACAGGACATCACACATCGAACTGAATGAGTGGTGCCAACTGAAAGCTGGCTCTTTTGATGACATGAGTAGGACATTAAATATCCGCTCGTGGCGCTCATCCCACATTTTGATAGCGACTTCATACAGGAAACAAATATCATGCCACAAACCTCCTCTTTTCTACACATTTTTGTCAAACAGACCCCAGTGATCAGCCACCAACAGAACAAATCAACATTTTTTTCTGTGTTTTTTTATTTCTTCTCTGTTGTTGTCATCTTCTTTTTTCCTGTTTCTCCACGTGGCTCGGTGTGCATCTGTTGTAACCATACTCCATCTTCAGGCAGGGAGCCATTGGAACATTTGTGTGGCTGAACTTTAAATCTGCAGTCTCCGGTGATCTTCACACCTCTAGTCTTGACTGGAGCATGGTTTTGGTGAGATGATAAAGCTCATGGTCATGAGAAAGCACTCATCAAAAGCTCCACATGCACCGACTCACTCAGCCACGTAAAAATGGCTAATAACCGTACTTTAATGTCTGTCTTAACAAATTCTGTTCGAAATCTGAGGTAAAACAAACACATGCCCCTGTTTTACGTTCGGTATCTATGATTTATACATAAATGTGACATTCTGAGTGACTAAAAGTGTCTAAAACAATCAGAGCTTACCTGCAAGGGTCATCTCAGTGGATACCCGGTCGATAACCAGCACGTCATCAGCTCCATCATCACAGGCCTCTATGTAGAACTTCTCAGCTGTAGTATGCCTATGTTCAAACCACAGCAAAAATAGAATTCAGAAGTATGTAAAACAAATGAACTCAATTCAGTGTGATTGACCTGAAACCAGAAATATACATTCAGTAAATCTTCTATGCACAGGAGCAGAAGCAGATGGTGAGATTTGACAAGAGCCTAATGCAACACTATCACATTTTGAAAGGTGATTATGTCGGCAAAATGAAACGTGTCTGAGACATAATAGCGTTAAATTTCCCACCACCTGGAGAGTTACACTTTCACTTCAGACATGTTAGGGATCAGAACTGAGATGTTTTCCATTTAAACAGTTACACACATACATATATTCATAATTTACAATACAAATATGAAACCTCATGACTATATTATATTGCATTATTAGATGGTTGCCTTGCAGGACTTAAAAACTAAGCTTCAAACAGAAACAATATATAATAGAGTTAATCTAGAGGGCTAAACTTTGATGTTGGCTTGTAAATATGCCATTTTTATAAGCAGAATGGAACGGTTGCCAAGGTATAATTTTTAGTTGCTATGCAGTGACAGCATAAAAAGTCTGCAATGTCAATATGCGTAGTTAAAACCAACCCAGAGTTCTCTAAGATGGTTATATGCAAAAGAATTGCTATGGTAAACAGTCTGGTTGCTATGGAGAGGTTGCTAATGTTTCCATTGTCATTGACTAAAGCTTAGATAGAGTTCTGACAATTTGGTTGCTAGGGTAAAGTTTGGTTGCTAGGACATTGTCAGTGATGTCTTTTTTATCTGTTACTTTGCCCATTTGTTTCCAAGGTCTATTATAAGTCAATGGTAAATACAGCGGAACCTCTGATTATGAAATTAATCTCGAACATTTCGTAACTCAAAGCATTCGTATCTCAGGGTACCACTGTATTCAACCCATTCTACAGCATTGGGTTCAAATACCTCTGCACAACGGTTGGTATGTTCTTGCACAAACTGAAAACCTCCACTAATGAGGTCTGTTTTCACGAGGTTTTCACGAGGACCCCATGTTAAGTCAATGGAAAATTTCCCAGCATTTTCACCTATTTCCCAGAATTCCTTTAGTGGCAACAGTCTGAATAGATATAGCAGCCCAAGTCAGACCAGTTTGGATGTTTTTGCAACTTTTGGTAGCTGTAGTTGGAACAGTCAAGGCGGAGTTGCATTTTGAATTTTTGTTAAAGACGAATAACAGAATGTTGGCTATTTATTAACAGAGAAATTTGTTAAGTAAACAAAATGCTCACAGATCTGTGAACTTCTGTGCTCTAAACTGGATTCAAGTATAATATCTTGACAGCAAAGCAAACACTGAGTTGAGTGTACACAAGCAAATAGCTTATAACCAGGAATTAATTGCTTGTAACATTTTTTTTTCACAACATAATACCCCAGTCAATGATGTGTTTATTGTGCAAGTGAAAAACTGCAAATCATGAGGCTCTCAAGCCTACTGTGAGGCCTCACACAAAAATGTGCAGGTTACATAAATATAATACAAACACTATTGGTTATTTAAAAGCTTTAATAATAACTGTTCTTAGGGTACAATTTCTACAGATTTATAACTTATAGAAAAATGAACTTAATGAAAAATGACATACGCTTATATAGATTTGAAAAAGATCATAAGAGGTACCTCGTTAAGTTCTGAAGACCTTTCAGATAAGTAGAATTTGGAGTTCACTCAATCAGAATTCAACAAAATATGTCTATTCCTGCACGTTTAATTCACACAATATAGTATTATAACTCAGCAGTGCCAATGTTACCTAATATCTCGATTTAAGGAACGAGCCTAAATTATAGCAAAATCAACAAGGTTATTGGTGATATCTTGAAATTAGCATTTGATAATGATTTTAGCATCAAACTGGAAGGTCTCAAATGGAATTTCTATAAATCCTAGATGCTCTGAGTATCTTAAATGGACCCTCTTGCCTTAAATAAAAGATAATCACTTATAAAAAAAATCAACAGAATTTATTTACCAGCAGAATTTCTCAAAAAAGGTTGATGCTTGTTCTTTCTGTGGTGCTTGTGAGGAAACCTTGGAGCATCCTTTGTTTCATCTTTTCTCAATCTTTCTGGGTAGATGTTGGAGTTTAGTTAAGACTTACCGGTATATCCCCATATATGAAGTTAATCAAATAAAGATGTTCATAGACTCCCCATTCTCCTGTTAGGGAAATATCTTATCCACCGTACAAAATGGAGGAATAACAAACTATCATTCCTGGTTTGCCTCACAAAATTAAAAAAATAAAACTCTCATAGTTTTTTTTGTTTTTGAAGATACGAAAAAGCAAATGCAGAAAGATATTAATACCATGAATATAATTTTATCTGTGTAACTTTGGATTTTTTTATATTGTCCTTTGTCGAACCTGTATAGTCAAGTGTGTTAGATCTAGCTGTACGATCCCCTGTATGTTAAGTTATGTTAATTATTTGTTTCTTTCCATGTTCTTTATTTCTGCGTAGGTTCTTTCTGTTTCTAAATTGTACATCACATTGAACAGAGTCATTATCATCGTTGAGATTTTGTATTGCTTTGAAGAAATGTTATTTATTGGAACAATAATACAGCATACATATAAACAATACACACTGTTAAATTACATAATTCAATAATATAAGACAAAGACAGAAAGAGGCTTACTTTTACCATATTCGACTTTGTGGATATAAAATATACCAAGAAAACGTAAAATATTGACACAAAAAGTAGCATCAGAAAATGTTCAACTAACTGGAAAAAAAACCCAAAAGAAAATTCTTTACACTTTTTAAAAAAAATACTGACCAATGGATAGTCTATAAAGAAATGGAAAATTCTCGTTTCTGTAGGGGATTTACTTAAGTCAATGCATTCTTGAATCTCTGCATGTAATTAAAAATTAAAAATAAATTTCTTTAATTTTGCTTGTCAAGAAGAATTTCAGGAGAGATTTGACAGAAGACCAGTTAATCTCGATTATTCCAATAAAAAAGGAGGACAGTCTAGTCCAAAAAGAGACCTCTTTTATTTGATTTATGTGTATTGTATTGTATGCGAGCAGGATAAGCATGATATAGATGAATTAAACATATAAAGCATTGATTTCTGAAGTAATGAAGATTCTCTGAATACATGTAAGGAGCTATTCAACATTGTTGATGAATGAATGAATTTCTGCTAACGTTAGTAAATATCGATTTAATATATTTACAGGCTTGTTTCGTGCAGGTTTGCCTTTGCGTTATCTTTTAACAGTCTCTGGGTACAACACAATATGTAATTTTATGGACTAGCCTTAATTGTATATTTTGCAGGCATCTAGAAAGGCAGCTCTGGTTTTGAAACACAGCCAGTTACTGATGAGTCTGAACGGCTTAAACGAGCGTACCTTCAGGACAACAAACAGAAGCCCTGTAGAAACAGCAATTCTCTTTGACAACGCACACAACCGCCATCAATTAGTAAAGTGACAGGTTTTAACTCGAAACCTGTGTTTGTATTATTCCCTGAACTCAAATTAAAGTTTCAACTTACAGATTGAACCTTTCGTAGGCGTTCGCCATCTTCACTTCCGGGTTTGTCGAGCTGGCGTGACGTACTTGTGGGCGTGTTAAAAGCGAGGCGCAGTTTCCGGTTGACCCAGGGTGCTGTTTGGGGAAATTCCCTTAAGTAAAATTATCTTAAGCGTAATTTCTCTTTTTTTTCCAGGTATTTAGCAACCGATTAGTTTCCAAAACGAATTAGTTGTAATGAGTTCATTGCCCGTTTTTAAATATGAACAAATACACAATTATTTCGAGTATCAACATCTAAATATTTCCTCAACAGGATAGTACAATAAAAATATTTGTTTTATGTGCGTAGCTAATCCCATGCAATTAACTTTTGATAGGTTAACCCTGGTTCAGTCATTTAGATTCAAATCAAACGTAGAAACAGTTAAATCCTTTGTATTTACAGGGTTCTCAGGTTTTGTTTACATTTCAAGGTGTTAACTGATGTGTTGCATTAAATGCCATTTATTTTCTTTTTTCCACTTGATGAAAAAAGACATTTATAAAAGGCATAAAATGAAATGAGATGAATCATCACCCCAGTGTGTGTTCAAGAGTGATGCATCAACTCCTACTAGGTTCACAGTGCTGCTGGTGAAAAACGTCTCCACAGCATGATGCTGCCACCACATTGTTTCACTGTTGGGGCGGCACTGGTGCAGTGCATTGAAAGATTTTGCTCTATGGCTTGTATTGCTGTAAGTTGCTTTGGATAAAAGCATCTGATAAATGCACAAATGTAATACTGTAGAGAGAATTTAGACAGGTACTGGAAAACACCGGATTGGTTATCATGTCTTTTGGTAAGGAATGGCTTTCTTCTGGTTACTCTACCGCACAGGCTTGAAAAGTGGAGTACTGCTGAGGTCATCCTCATGAAAGATTCATTTCTTGAATGAGCCATAAATCGAAAATATGCAAATTCGACATTTTGACTACTAGTATTGTGCAGTGGGCCGTGGTTGTTTTATTACATTCGAGTGTTTGTTTGTTTGTTATAAAAAGCAGGCGTGCACAGGATTGCGACACATTTCTGTACAGTGGTAATCTTGCCTCGTTCTCTCTTCCATATTGTTTTCAAAATGAGCAACTGTAAAATTTCCTTGTCATTAAAATATTTAAAGGAGTGTGATTAAGGGATGTCCCAGTCGCCACCCCCATTGAATGTACGGAAATGTGTCAGAGAAAAAGTAAAGCACCCACGGAGTAAGGTGCATGTAGGAGGAACAAAAATGGTTTGAGCTGGCAGAGGAGCCCACTCACAGGATGATGATATACTGGTCAGAGTGAAAATCTCACAAACTCATTATTTCAGCACCACATTCAAAATCAGTCACAAACCCTTGCTTCAAAGATACTCAAATTTTAAGCTAACTTTTAAATAAAATATTGTTTATTACACAGCATTGAGAACAACATAAATCCTGAGCAAATCTCCAACTCCCTTATAAATGCAGCTCCAAATGTTCAAGGAAGCAGAGACTGTGGGCTCAGGGCTCTTCTATCACCCGAGCTGAAGTCACATGGCAACATCCCATGGCAGTCTGGAACAGTGACTCTGAATTTCCGTACAGGAAAACTACATTGGAACACACTATGCCAGGGTACTGGAGAAAAGAATCCAACCAATAGTTCAGCCTCGGATTTAGGAGGAACAATGAGGTTTTCATTATTTCCATATTACAACAAACCAGCCACCTAGAGGCAATGGTGCTTGAGCCCTGTTATTGCTGCTTGCAGCTTTAATGTTGTTTATTTTTCATGATTACAGTGTTAGTCAGATGAGTGTTGAAATGAGTGGTATGAAGAGACCTGATCAGATTATCCTAAGGTGCTCCCCTTTGATGAAGCAGGAGGTGTAACAACCATTAGTCACTTAAAATAATGTCTCATCTCATCTTATCTTCATTTAATAAACTCTGCCACAATGTCACAATAGGCAGTTACATCACACAGCTTCCGCTTGACCCTTGAGTGCAAAAAAATCCAGTTCTGCTTCGATGTTAATTCATTGGTGAAATCCAATCCAATCGTTCTACTTAAGAAATGTTGTCAATTTCCATCAAAAACACTTAAAATTTGACTGCCCTGAACTGTAAAAAGATAATAATTAACCGTGGGTGTTTCTAGTGGGGTTTTTTTTGCAGGTTTGTGAGTCATTGTGGAACAGTTAAAGATTCGATTTCAATAGCAAATAAGAGTTGACTCTTTTTCTTCCAAGGACACTTAATATACACTCACCGGCCACTTTATTAGGTCCACCTGTCCAGCTACTAACAAAAAATGGACAATAGAAGATTGGAAAAACTTTGCCTTATCTGATTTCTGCTGCAATATTTGGATGGTAGGATCAGAATATTTACAACATAAAAACATGGATCCATCCTGCCTCACTAGCATGGTTTGTGCTGGTGGTATTCTAACGGTGTGGGAACTGTTTCTTTCACAGTTTAGGCCCATTAGTACCACTTGACCATTGTGTCAGGGCCACAGCCTACACAAGCTTTGTTGCTGACCATATCCAGCCCCTATGCCACAAAGGATTAAGGCAGTTTTGAAGGCAAAAGAGGGTCCAACCCAGTACTAGAAAGGTATACCTAATATTGTGGCCAGTGAGTGTACATTCACATTAAAACTCAAACTGCATAGTTTAATTCTTAAAAGATACTTTTCAAAAATCCATAATAGGGGCACTTTAGAGTTTTCAGTAATAAAAAGCCACTATTTCCAAGCCTTATTTTGATAGAACACATTGAGATCTACATCTTCATTAAATGAAATTAACAATAATGACCTTCTTTTCAAGAACTTTTATGCAGATAATAAAAAAAAAACTAACAATTATAATTGTAGTTTTGAAAATCAACACAATATTGCCAAACAAAATATCACTCTACTTGTGTGTATCAATATTTCCTTAGACCTATACTATTTTTTCCTGTCAAAATAAAAGTCACTGACTAAGCAAAGTTCTTTACTGTGTTTAAACAGGGTTTCATTTCCTGTCAGTGAGGTGGAAATAAGGATGTTTTGCTCTAACAGGCGCTGCATGACATCGTGTGAAAAGAGTGAATTTCAAGTGAATTTTTCATACTGTAAGTCTGGAAATGGTCTCCCAACAGAAGGGTTTTTCTGCAATAACTTCCTTAAGTTAGAATCTACTCTCACTTCCTTTGGGGATCCTGACAATATTCTGAAGCATCAGAAAAGTAGTATTTGAGGAGGAAGCTTGAATAAATAAGCTCTTTGAAGGGAATCTTTCAATGTGCATCATGCATCACAATAACTTTATGTAAGTCACATTGCTTGAATGTGATTCACTAAGTCTGAAGCAAACAGAAATAATTCTGCACTTACATAACCAAACCAGAAAACAAGAGCTTTTTTCAAAGTTTAATGAGAAAGATTCAGAAGTCTATTTTTAAACTTATGAGTTAATAGAGGTCTATATAATTCATTTACATTTATGCATTTGGCAGACGCTTTTATCCAAAGCACCTTACATTTGAAAGAACACATTTTTTTTGTCAGTTGGATTTTGAATCCACAACCTTTGCGTCTACTAACAGAGATTCATATCATTTTGCTTTCTTGTGATTGGTGTGTTCTTGGATGAATTTGTGCAGCAAAGTTAACTTATATAATGACTCAGATATTTCATTCTAAATTTTGAATCACAAAACCTTTTCCTAGAGGAATGTTACTTATGCAGCTATACTGATTAACAAAAATGGCTTCATTTTTGTTGTTAACCTTCAGAAATTTGCAACAAATTAACTCCACTGAGAAGAATAGAAATTCAGCAGAGCCAAAAATCTTTGTAATTTACCATCATATGTAACTTAAGAAAAGGCTAATGGAGTTTGGAGGTGATACAACCACTAGGAGGAGGTTTTTTTTTAAAAAATACAAGGACGGGAACTGTAGTAAATTTTAAAATTTAAATTAAAAATAACTAAGTTCCTTTCTGTTTTAGAAACTCACTCCAGTTCACTTTATTGTAGGTATATATATATAAATATATATATATATATATATATATACATTCAGACATAGATTCTTAACACGCATGCCAAATTTGATCCCAATCGGACATTGCATAGTTGAGTTATTACCAATTACCTGTTAATTTAATTAAACTATTGAGACGAAAAGGTGTGCTTACGTCCGTAAATGTATAGCACAATTCAAATTCCTACATTTTTTGGTTTAACTTGGAATTTTTTGGTTAAATCGAGGAGTATAATTTTGAATCTATGATTTCCTTTTCTTGTAAATTTGAATCGTTTTATGTATTTTTGAACTCACACATGTTTGAACGTAAAACATTCTGATGATTCTGGGACGGTTTTGTCCTCATAAAACAGACCATTGATTAGATGAAGAGCTTGGCATGGCTGATGACTAGATTGGGTTCCAATAATGTGATGGATGCTAAGTGAAAATATTTCATGTCCAAGTTGACAACAAGAAAACAGAGGCATCCTCCCATTGTCCTTCATGAAGCCAATACAGAAGGGACTGCAATGCCAATTCATCATCCAATCACTGGAGTCTATCTGCGAAGAGGAGCAGATTCAATCAAAAGCTTGACATGTTTAAAGCCTGATAACTCTGGTTTTCTTAAATTGTGACCAACTGTAATGGGTTAAACCTTTTACCTTTCATTCATGTAGTTATATTAAACAATACACTTGTGTATAACCAAGGGTACCCCATTTCAAATTTCAACTAGGGCCTTCAAGGATACTGTATAAACATTCAAAGTGAGCAATTGGAATTATTAAAGAGTCATTAAGTTTCTCTTACATCCAATTATATGGTAAATCTTAAAGTGGTGCAGTAAAAAAAGTCAAAAATTTTTTTAAATATTTCCAATTTTTATTATATCCAACACAATCTGAGATGT
>SRMA01024474.1:0-54778 GCA_007224835.1 Danionella cerebrum
TAGAGCAGAATGGAAAGTACAAAGTGCATACATTCAAGCGTACAAGCTGCTGTTAACGGCACCGGACTGGGTGAGGGGCATCGACCCCTCGCTGCCCGCTCCACAGGCCAGAGGACAACATGGTTTTAGAAATTAGAAGTGGTCATGGCTTTATTTTGCTTTCTTTTTTTTTTAGCAAAACATCTGATATGTGTTCCGGCGCATTGTGCGATTACGGTCAAGTAAAAGGCATCGCGGAAATGGTATTAATTCCCAGCTAACAAGAACTGTTCTGCCAAGGTTCCTTTCTTTCTTCCACTAACATCACTGGAATCATCTGCAACTAAACGCTTTTCAAATCAGGACTTTCGTCTAAGGATCTTCAAAACATACTAGGTCAGTCTGCTTGGTTGCTAACCCTCATCTTACGCTTTCTGTCTCTTACAACGTTTTAAAACTGAGTGGGAACTTTAGCAAAACTGTCTTTCAAAGCTGGGTTTCACATGGTTTTCAAAAAACAGACATTCAAACGTAGATGTGTGCGTGAAGGGATTGGGTCCGGACAGAGCGAGTCGTTTCATTGGACGTTCTACTTCTTTCTGTAGTTGCCGAGTTGAATGGCTGAGCGGTCGAAGACGCATCGGAAGGTGATTGGCTGCACCTCCCAGTAGGGCACTGGGTTACTGAATAGGCTGATGCCCGAGTACATGGCCTTCTTTGTGTTGTAGCTCGGTGGGCAGAAGTCTTCGGTGCCCACCGCAGCAATTTTATTCGAGTGAAGGTAGATCACCTGAAAGGGTCAGTCGTATGTTAATTATTCTATTGGGAGATTTTCTGATTTCATGGCCATTTTTCAAAAAAACATGAACAGTAACATAAAAACATTTTCCACTCGTAGTCAGTGTTTGGGTAAAGCAACTGTGTTTCCTTTTTTTAAATCATAACGACAACAAAAACTTTCCGAACGACCCTGATCAAAAGTTTACGCTGATTTTATCCTGATGACAAGCACACAAACTGAAACAGAAGGGTTCGAGCTGCTGGTGAAGGTCTTCACCTTGACCTGTTTGCTTAGAATCAATGTTTGTGCAGAAAAGCTTTCTGAGTTTCTCGCCTCTTTCATCCAGTGCTGCTCCATCATTTCTGAATTCTGAGTTATGGGCAAAGCAAAAGGGCCGTCAAAGGATCTACGGGAAAAGGGAGTTGAACTGTACAAAACAGGAAAGGGATATAAAAAGATCTCTAAGGAACTGGGAATCAGTCGATCAGCAGTGTTCAAACTCTGATGAACAAGATGAACGTGAGGGATTCTGGTGAAACCCAACAAACATTTCTGCTACAACTGCAAGAAAAAAATTGTAAGAGATGCAAAGAAAAACTCACAAATAACTAAAAAAAATCTGGTGAAGGTTCTGGAGCGGATCTCAGTCTCCTGACCTCAATATCACTGAATCACTCTGGGGAGAATTTACAAGATCTGGAGGCTTTTACCAAGAACAATGTTCTGCTTTACCAACAGAGAAGATAAAGAACCTCATCAACAACTGCCTCAAGAGACTTCAGGCTGTCATCGATGTTAAAGGAGAGAATATAAAATAATTAGAGCTTTTTGATCAGGTTTGTTCAGAAAGTTTCTGTCGTCATTATGATTTAAAAAGAGTTTAGCACAGTTGTTTGACAATACATGGGTTCACCAAACCCCTAACCGTGAGAGGGGAAACTGCTTTTGTGTTATCATTGACTCCAAGTTTTAAAAGGTTAGAATATTGATGATCTTTATGTGGGTTAGTAAAGAATGTCATTGAAAGTGAGTTCTCGGACCTGAATGTACTTGTGTTCTGGTAGGCCTGGCGGGATGGAGGTCAGAGCGTTGCTCTCCAGGTGAAGTTCTCTCAGGTGAGGCACATTTGCCAGAGTGCCGTTCTCCACTACACTGATCTCATTGTGGCTCAGACCCAACCTGCAGATAAAACACGCAAAACTTATAACGGTATTATTATGAACAGTGTGCCATGAAGCATGAACACCCTCTCAAATGATTACACAAAGTGTAAATAATTAATCTCATGATACTCGGAAATTTAATTGTGATTAATCAGACATGTTTGGACTTGGACATTTTTATATTTTAAATGTTAAATGAATGGGATGAAACACATTCGAATCACTGTGTAAATGTATAAAATGTTTTTTTTTTTCTTAAACCGATGTTACTAGTTTGCAGCGTTGCTCTAAATAACGTTTTTATGTTTAACAGAGAAAACTCCTTTAACCAGGTTTAAAGTATTTAAAGTTAAAAATAGACTGTTAAAATAGACTGTATGAACAGATTCTGATTGATTCTGAAGATTCAGGTTTGTAATAATTCAGTCTCACGCACCTTTTGAGCCGACAAACTAGACACCTGAAACCAGCTTTTGCCCTCATTTTAACCACAGTCCTGCACTAGGCATAAGTGGGGCAAACCAAGAAGAGGGGGCAAAGAAAGTTTCATCTCCTTTTATTTCACCTATTATCAGTTCGATTTCCAAAATATTTATTTCTCTACACACTCTGTTGTGTCTGTTTCTAAATAACACAAACAACATAAACATCATTAAACCAATTAAAACTATTACAGCTCAATGTAGGAGTTTTAAAGTGGCAAAAAATCCTTTTTTAATCCTTTTTAAAAGTGCATAAAAAATATTGTTCTCTCCTTTTGTTGTGACCATGACTTTCACTCTCAGTTTAGAAATAAATTCGATTTTGATGATTGGTTGATGTTGATATCTCACTCCCGTCCAAACGTAGGTCTCATGTGGTAACACAGTAAAAGATGTGTGCTCTTTTTTCCTATACACCACAGGTTTTCACTGTTTCAGTTATTATATGTTTACAAATTTACCATGACATCCAACCGTTTGTAACACTTTAGATTACAGCCCACAAATTGCAGTGTAATTATGGGGTAGTTACAGTATACTTACGGTGTACTTACAGTATAATTACAGTGTAATTAGTGTGTACTTATAGGCAGATCATTACAGGGTAGTCTCTGAGTAAATACGGGGTATTTACTATGTAATTACGAGGTGGTTACTGTGTACTTACAGGGTAGACACTGTACTTCAAGGGTAGTTACTGTTTAATTACAGGGTTGTTAAGTTACTTACTCTGTAACTACAGAGCATGAGGGCTCTGTAATCTAAAGTGTTACCCAGTTGGTGTATCAACATGAGAAGAAAATTAAGCTGGGAGCACGACAAAACTAGAAAAAAACACTTGCATATCATTGCCTTGCACGCAGAAAGGTTTTGCTTTTCTAATAGACCGAAGAAAAGGGCATCTCCTCAAATTCCCATTCGTAAAGTTAAAGATAGCATCAATTTCTGTTCAGCACAAGGCTGTGCAAATGAATCAGGGAACGACAAGAATCAGAAGATCAAGGGATTGTGTCTCACTTTACCTTTGAATGACTCAAATCCGCTTAAATTCTGAATCAAGGAGATGCATCAAAACCAGTCGAGCTAAATACGCATGTAAATGTAATGTGATTAAATGATAAACCAAACAAACTTTCATTTAAAGTCCATCTAGGCTACAAAATGTTCCTTTAACTTAACCAACTAGAATGTAATGTTTAAACAAAACCTGACATCTTACTGTTTAATTGTCCTAATGTTCATTTTAAGAAAGAAGCACTTATTTCCATTTGGATTATAGTTAGAGTGGCAAAACGGCACGTTTGGAGCTTAACTATCCACCCTCTAAATTTCAGATCAGAGCCTTTCACAGTGGGTAAAAATGTCGGTCAGCACAGTGCTGTCAGGATCCCTCTGGCCTTTTCCCTTTGATCTTGTGTGGGTTTAGGTGATGGCTTTATTGCCGAGCGGACCCCGACACTAATTTTAAAAGGATCAAATGCAACCAAAAAAAAAAGCATATTTAACTAGTATGTGTTATCATTTTACAATGATTAACTTCCTTCAAAAGGTCAACAAAATAAAGCATTCTGTATTTAAAGGAATCTCAAGTGTGACTCAGCTTTAGTGTGTACTGTGGAAAATCTGAATGTTCTAATGTCTCAGTGTGATCCAAGGAAATCTGATCCTTGCACTGATGTCACAGTCTCTCTCTCCAGGTGCGAGGGCCAAGCATCACCCCGAAACACTGTGTTCACTGCAGACTGAATCTCATGCTCTTTCCTCAATTGTCTGGTTTTAAGTCAAAAAGAACCCTTTGAAGAAGATGAACTTACTTGGACAGGTTCCTCAGACCCTTCAGACTTTCTGCGGTCACTTTGGTGATCTTATTTCCATCCAAGTGAAGTTCAAACAGAGAGCTGGGCAGACCTGCACGTGTTTGACATGAGCTGATGAGCTTCGCTAGTGGATTGAGAATAAAGAAATCTTCATCACGCGCTACCTTTGGGAATAGAAGTGATGTTGGTGTCTGCAATTCTGATGTAAGAGACCCTCGACAGATCTGCAAATGCTCCGTTGTCCACTCCTGAGCTACTCAAAGGGTTTGAGCCCAGCTCTGCAACGAGATAGAGGCAGTAACATAAGCGTGCGGAATAGCAAAACCTTTACAAATCCGGGGATCAAAAGAAATCACTGCAACAATGAAATAGTACAAGTGCTGCTCATTTGATTGGAACATATTTCAGTAATTCCGTCCAAAATGTGAAAATTGTGTAAAGTATACATTCATTCCTCACAGACTGATACACATCAAGTGTTTATTTCCTTTTATTCTTCAGGATTGTAACTGAAAACTAATGATAACCCAAAGTCAGTATCTCAGGTGCTTCACTTTAAACTGGTAATAGACATTTGCTAGATAGAGTTTCAACTATTGTTTTGTTTGTTTCAAGCCACTCTTGAAAAACAGACAGAAGCATTGTGCTTGAGCTAAGGAGAAAAAGGACTCAACTGATGCTGATTGCTCCAAACTTATGTACTCTGAATAAAGTCAATTTCCTTTGGAAATCCAGGCTCGTGAGTCTGGAGATTGAGAGGAGAGGCACAGAGTCCATAATGCTTGAGGCTCAGCATAAAGTTTCTACAGTCAGTGATGATTTTGCCTGACCGGTCATCTGCTAGTGTTGGTCCACTGTGTTTTCTGAAGTCCAAGGTCAATGTTGACATCTACCAGGAAGTTTTAGAGCTCTTCCTCTCTTCTGCTGCTGACCAATGTTAACCCCTGACCAGGACTGGGGGTAAAGTACCATCAAACATGAACTCAGAATTAATGAGTTTACTCCTAAAACCAGGAAAAGACCCTACACTGCCATCAAGTTACAGACCAATATTTATAAAGGTAGATGTTGGACGAATCAAAAATACTTTTTATTCTTTTAATTCTCTAATGCTTTAGTGTTTATCATTTAACAATGCAGTGTATAATCTACCTCAATATATTCATAACACCTCAACATGTTTTCATTTAACATTGCGTTGTTTAAGTCTACCTCAATATATGCATAACACCACCAGATCCCACTGCCTTCCTCCTTTATTTATATTCAAGGCAGTGGCATATTCTTAGCTGGTTACATGTGAGATGGATGCGGAACTCTACTTCTCATAATTTGTCATTGTTCGGCACTTGACCTGTCTAAGCGGTCAGGCATACAAATGTCTGAGAACACGGAAGTTGCCCCTTTGGAAAGGGGATGTTTTATTATAAGAAGCCCAGAAATATGTCTCCGGTCTCCACAACCATCCAAGTGAAGTTTCCATAGCGTGTATTAATATATGATGCCAGGATTATATGAGAACCAGTCTCAAAGCAAGTAGACTTAAAAAGCCATTGCTAAAAAGCTGCAAAAATCAAATTACCCTTCACATAATTCATGCAGACCAAACAGTTTTTATTAAGGGTAGATGCTGGGTGGGTGGGCTGTTGTGCGTGAGAGTGTAGTGAGTATGGATGTGTATGGTATGTAAAGATATCAGCTACTTTGTTATTGCCCGCGTCCCCCTTGGGGGTTCTCTCGTGGCCCCTTGGACAGGGGGCGTTGCTGGTCCTAGATGGACAGACGGACGGCACGTCGATGGAGCCAGTCAGGAACCTGGCTCCTCCAACACTCCACACCTGGCTCCTGTACTATTTTCATCCACACACATGGGACCTTGAGGGTCTCTGTCTCTGTTGGGTATTAAGACCTGTCCTACCCTAGGTCAGGGACCATAAGTGTTAATTTTATTAGACACCGAACAATCTCCAGGATATATTTCGGACATTCTATTCTCTCTCGTCCAGGGCCGTTGGGTAGGGCTGCAGATCTGTGGCCCCTCCCTCCATGTACGACAGAGAAGACTACCCTCTTATTTTAAATGCATATTAGACCAGGGGTGTCAAACTGGAGGACCGGAGGCCTGGACAGTTTACTTCCAGCCCTGCTTAGACCTGAAGCTTACAAACAGCCCAAAGGATCTAATAAGGATCCAACGAGCTTCAGGTGTGTTTAGTTGAGGTTGGAGCTGAACTGTGCAGGGCTGTGGCCCTCCAGGAACACCCCTCTATTAATCACATTGGGACTCAGGGTGGTACCTAGACATCCTCCATTAATCAACGGTGATGCTCCAGGACATCACCCACACTTTTAATGCACCTTATTTCTTCAGGATAACCAATCACTCATACACTACATTCCGACTGGGAGTAGATGGTGGGGAATGGGTGGATCACTGCCTCCCTCTTCATTCTGGAGGGTATGCATCCGTTGTCCATGAGGGCTGCCTGGGTGGACATAGGCCCATGGGGGGTGGCTAGCAACTCTCTGGATATGGATGGTTGGATTGATGAATTGAGCATTGGCTGATTCCAGCTTTAAGGCTGTCTTCACCGGGAAGGACCAGCCAGAATCATTGAGAAACATTGCGGTTGAAGGAGTCTCTGACGGCAGTTCAGCACTCCAGACTATTGAATGTAAAGATTCACCTGGAAGGAGCCAGGTGCCAGGAAGATGGGACTGTGGCAATGACAGTGTTTGCCCCACTCATGCTATTGGAGAGATGAAAGGTATGAATAGTCGTATCCCGCCCAGCTCAAGTATCTTGAGTCTCATACCATGGCCACTATAAACAGTGGACACCCAGCCCAGTTCTGCTCTCCAGATCGAAGGAGATCCTGCCAAAGAGGAGCAGGAGAAACTATAGGGCCTGGTTGAGCAAGCTGAAGAGGTCCCTGGGTGTGGTCTACCAGTGGCGGCCAGTGTCCCATGCCAACCAGTGTGTCAGGTTGCGAGGGGACAAGAAACTGCCCGCAACAGCAAGGTGGTAAGCTGACGAAGTCCATGGATTGTTCATGGACATCATGTTGGACTGATGCACAGTCACTGCCCTGGTGGATACTGGTTCGCCGAACTCCGTGCCTGGCAAGAAACCTGCCAAGACCACCGTGCTGACCGTCATCAGATATAGAGTTGCCATGCATCACTGGATTTATTGATGCAATGGCGGGCAATTATTGATGTTGCAAACCCTAGACTAAGGCTCCGTGGACTTCGCACAAACAGGGTATTTTCTGTTCGTCTTGTGTAAACGGGACGGTGGGTGATCTTGCTCAGCATGACACCATACCACCCATCTGACCCACTGGAACTGCCCTGCGATCACTCCTCTGGACCACGAGGTGATCAACATGCTGTGTAGCACAGCTCAGAGCCAGTCATTGAGGAACTCCTAACTGGTCATCAAGACACTTGGGAATTAGGGTTGTTTGGTGTCTGAGGTCTAGGTGGAGATTTTGTCCGATCATAAAAAGCAGTTTGTGACCTCTCTGAGCAACAAAACAATACATTTACCCAAAATATGCATATTCCACCCTGCAATAATTTTTCAAACAATATACTAATTTTTTGAGAATTTCCAGATCTCATTTTTAAACTTTGTTTCGTGACAAAAAGCCATTGGAGAGATGCAAGTTACATTGAAGATGAATCCTACCCATGACAATGACATTGGCCATGCCAGAAAAGGAGCTCTTCTTAATCTTATTGATTTGGTTCTCATGGATGCGCAGCTCCTGCAGGCTCTTTGGGATATTGGCAGGAATTTCCTTAAGGAGGTTTTTGGAGAGGTAGAGTCTCTCCAGGTTGAGCAGAGAAGAGAATGCTTTCGGATGAATCATGTTAATCTTATTGTTGACCAAGATGAGAGTCTAAAAAGAGGGAAAACACAAATTATATTAGTTATTGATTGTGAAATACACACACAGATTTTCCCAATCATTACTCCCTTTTCTCAGATGCATATTCATTTTTAAGTGCTGTCCAACACAACCTTGTGGATCTTGAGCTTGGAAAGTATGAAACCCAAAAGAAAAGAGATTGGATTAGCTCCAAAAGTGAACTTGTTCATTGCACTTGTTCTGCAGGAAGCTGCACATTTCCTGCTCTGTTTTCTGGAGTAGAAATGCCACGGATTTCTCAATCTGACTTTCCCCCAAAGGCTTTTTCTTCATAAAGCAAAGATTCTTTACTTAGAATTTGGCATAACAGCTCACGAGTTGTTTGGCTTAGATTTGGAAAGTTCATTTTAAGATCAAGAAAAATAACCTGTTATCTTTCCTAGTTATTGATAGCAAGTACAGGATCATTAACTGTGATTTAATACCAATAGTAAAGACCTCGCCATAAACAGCATAGCGCCAGTTGGAATGAGCTCTGCATAACGGCTCCTGATGATCCAACCAACAAAAAATCTATAGACAGTTGCAGATACTGTATTACCATTACTTCTTAGAGTAAAATTGAATATTTAAAAATGTTCATTGAATTGACAAATCGAAAAATATGAATCTTTGAACGTATTACAGATCATGTGACCTTCGCTAATACAACAGTCAGCAGACTCATAAGTTCTGGACACTGATGATAAGGAAAATTATATCTAATTTGATGAGTCTTGGCATGGTGGCACAGTTGGTAGCACTGTAGCATTCCAGTTAGAAGGTTGTCGGTTCGAGGCTCACCGGTGGCCTTCCTGGAAGGATTTTGCATATTCTCCCCATGCGGGTACTTCGGTTTCCCCCACAATCCCAAAAACATGCGGTTAGGTTAATTAAATAATCTGAATTCCCATTAGGTGTGAATCTGTGAGTGTTTAATGCCCTGCGATGGACTGGCGACCTGCCCAGGGTGTACCCCTGCCTCTTGCCTGCTACCACTAACACTGTGGTGTTAATACTACACATCCCAGATTGCAATTAATCCTATGTTACTGCTTCATTTAAAGTGAGCTTGCAATGCTACTGTGTGGCTCAGTCCTCGCTAGCCCATTTTACTGCAGGCTGCAATCAAATCTCTCTAAACTGAACCGACTTTCAGTTGGGCTCATACGTTTACACACCCTGGCAAATTTTCTGATTTCTTGGCCATTTTTCTGACAGTATGAACATAAAAGCATTTTCCATCATTGTAAGTGGTTCGGTGAAGCTATTTATTGTAAAGCAAACTGTGTTTCTTACATTCAAAATCATTTCTGAATTCTGAGAGATGTGGAAAGCAAAAGAGCTGTCGAAGGATCTACAGGAAGAGTTGTATGGAACTGTACCAAACAGGAAATGGATATAAAAGATCTCCAAGGAACATCAGCAGTGTTCAATACTGATGAGGAAGTGGAAAGTGAAGGACTCTGGTGAAACCGACAAATATTTCTGCTACAACTGCCAGAAAAATGATAAGATATGCAAAGAAAAACCCATAGATAATTTCAGCTGAAATACAGGGCGAAGCTGTTTCTAGAACAACAATAAGGAGACGCTTCTGATGTTCTGGGCATGTGTGAGCTCCAAAAGCCCAGGAAACTTGGTCAGAATCGATGGAAGATGAAAGCAGCATCTTCTCAAAGGATCCTGGAGGAAAATGTACTTCATCATCCGGAAGCTGCTCACGGGACGTCACTGAACATTCCAACACCACAACGATCCAAAACACAAGAACAAATTTCACTCGTCATCGGTTCCACCACAACAAAGTGAAAGTTCTGGAGCAGATCTCAGTCTCCTGACCTCAAGGTCCCTGAGGCACTCTGGGGAGAACTCAAACATGCTGTTCCTGCAAGAATTTACAAGAGCTGGAGGCTTTTTACCAAGAAGAATTTGCCGCTTAACCAACAGAGAAGATAAAGAACCTCATCCACAACTACCTCAAGAGACTTCAGGCTGTCATCGATGTTAAAAGGGGGAATACAAAATATCGAGGTGTGTAAACTTTTGTTCAGGGTCACTTGTAAAGTTTCTGTTGTCATTATGATTGAAAAAGAATGAAACACAGTTGTTTTTGAAAAATAGCTTCACCCAACCATAGGTGGGGAAGATGCTTCTGTGTTATCTTTAATATTTTCTGAAAAAATGCCAAGAAATCAAAAATGTTGCTAGGGCTTATGAGTACAACAACTTTTGCAAACAATCTCCAACATCGTTACCTCCATACATCAGATTAGTCCAAAGGAGAATCTTTGAGATAAGGACCGATCAGAGGTGTCAACAAAAAGCAAAGTGTCTGAAAAAGGGTTCCATCACTTTTTGAAGTTAAGGATTATCTTCAAGAGCGAAGTGAAATACCAAAAGAGATCCAACCTGATGTTAGTAAAGTCTGCTAAGTGTGCAGCATATCAAAATCACCATTAAAAACAGAACTGTTTAAAAGATGAATCAAAAAAAGAGCTGAAAAAGAAAGAGATTAAAGTGAGTGACTCACTTGGAGACCTTTCATGCCTTTGAAGTCGTTTTCTCTGATCTCAGTGATCTTGTTATTCTGCAAATCCAGGAGAGTGGTATCAAGAGGAATTTTTTCTGGCACATTTTTCAGACCTTAAAAACACAAGCATTGCATGCGGTGAGAAAAGTGACAGAAGTGATAAAGGACATACATGTTACTGCCCTGAGAAACTGCTTTGAGATCACACCATTAGAAAAGAATTCTTCAAAAGTTGAATTCCTGGAAAACTTTTACTGAAAGAATGCAATCTCCATCTTTTGTTATAAAGACAGACTTATATATAGCTTTATTTTCTCTTCTGCTCTTCTTTTCCATAGTGTGTTTTACTTTCAGCTTTACATAACTACTGCTGAAAAACTATTTTCATTTGAAATGGCAAAAATAGTTCAGGCTTGAGATAAATTGCAGTATTTCATAACTGAATGTTCCTTGAGTTTATTCATGGTGCACACTATTATGCCAAACACCATAAAAGCTCTGTCAGTTACAAAAGCTTTTGACTTTGCCAAAACCTTTCTTTCACCTATGAAAGGTCACATGAAAAGATAGCAGAGCAAAAGCACAACAAGTATTTTGACACTTATAAAAGTCTTTTTGGTTTTGTTATATAACCAAATGTCATGCCAAGAGCCTTATTTGGAATCGAAATGGAGAAATTACACACTTTGCTTGAAATGTTTTTCAAACATGACATATAGAAAAGTTCCTTCTCTGGAAATCAACATCTTTAAATGATAAAGAACCTTTTGGGCCAGTTTATGTAACAAAGAGTGCTTTTAATGAAAGAAAAAAGGAACACAGAGGTAAACATGCATCTCCGTTTCTGCACAGATATATATTGCCAGAAAAGCTTTCAGCCAGAGCCTCAAAGACAATTGCTTGGTAAAGTTTTGATCTTCATCAGAGTATGTGTACAAACAGTTCAAGAAAATGGATTTTGTGTTGAGAAAATAGACCACACGGCTCACATTTAAATTAGTGGAAACTTTAAAAGCTGCTTTGCAAATCATACAAACTATCTGAACAAAATAAAGTTAGTTGGCACCACTTTCACAGAACTTAGACATTTCAGTTGTCAAAAGAAAAAAAAAAACTATTGCAGTTGGTTGGAATTTCTTGGTTTTCCTTTATTTTCGAGCGTGAGAACTGGTCCAAGGTCCTGATAGCTCAGATGTCTCTAGCATCACAATCAAAGTGATCTTGTCTTTTAACAGTTTTATCGGCATGCATATACAACATTCTGATATTACTGCAAACATTTTAGACTTTTGTTAAGAATACTAAAATATCTACTCTGTATAAAACTGCTCAAGGGTCGTGAGCCGATAAATTATTATCGGGTGTGCCTAAGCAAGATGGAAACAGAAGGGAGATGAAGAGAGAGAGAGAGAGAAAGAGAATAAAGAAACAGATAAAGCAAGAAGGAAGAGAGAATGAAAGAGAGAGTGGGAAAAAAGAGGAGAGAAAAACGGTAGCATCTAAGAAAAGACAGACAACACAAAGATAGAGAGATAGAGCAAGAGGGAGAAAGAAAAATGAGAGAAAGAGAGTGAAATAGAAGAGAGACTGATAAATTAAAATTATAAAATAAAGGGGGATAGAAAGAAATAGAGAGGGAGATAAAAAGAAAAGGGAGAAATAGAGAAACAAGAGAGAGAATGAGAGATATAGAGAGTGCAACAGTTGAAAACAGAAAAAGAGCAAGAGAGGGAATAAGTGCAACAGAATTAAACATTCAACTAGCGATTGAAATAATAAAAGAAAAAAAAACAATCTGTTTCAAAGTAGAGATACAGATCTAGAAATCTGGAACTATGGATCTGATCAACTGGTCTCTGAATGCAATTGACACCATTTTCTCGACGAGGAGCGTGGGTTCGGGGCAACCCACCTGTCCTGCTGGAACTTATGCTGCTGGCTACACGATGGACTCCTGGGCGAAGTGGAGGATCGTGTGCCTGGCTGCTCTGTCCCTGGAGGATGTCGAAGACATCTACATAATTGAAACTGTGATAACTGGGATTCTGCTGATTGGAATATGTGGAGCTCTCGGTTATCGGCGATTATCAAAAGCGGTCAGTGCTCAAAGCCCCACTAAGCTAACCGACTGGAATGGAATGTTGACTGGACTTAAAACTGTCGGGACTCATGTAACGGTCTGTGACCACAAACTGGATTTCGTCATGGAAAGGCTGGCAGAATTAAAATGTAAGTTAGATAATCTGGAGACCGGGGATGGACACTAAAAATCTGTACAATTCACAGCTTTTGACCTAAATTAACTTCTGTACCATCTGGCTTTCCTTATCTCCTCTGGCCTTGGAGGCCACGAAGAGGAGTCTAAACATTCCCCCTGAAGGGCCCGATAAGGAGAGTTTCTCAGAACCCTCCCCCGCATCCACTTATCTCCGCCAGCTTTTTCCCCACCGCTGTAATCTGACGGGTCATTAGTACAGCGCCATCTGGCTGCAGGAAAATGCCGGCTGCGGACTGCAGCGGCTACATCTATTATTTTACGTAAATATTTCCCTCCATAATCCCTCTCTGCACCATTGATACTCCAACTTACCCTTTATGGACTACTTGCCTAACTGCTTCGATTATTGCACGTTGTTTGTGCTATAAAGCAAGCACGATTAGTTTCATTAATTTCAGCTCTCGCTTGAGCTGGAGAAATCTTTGAAACTCAATGATTGCCTTGGACAGTAATCTGCTCCATTGCTTCATCTCTCGCTGCCCGGTGTTTTGCTGGAAGAAAACACCCCTGTCGTGATTTCAATCACGTATTTAAATCTTACGCTTTTAAAATGTTTGCCATTACAAAATACATGTATTTAGAGAAACAACTACATACACAATTAAAATGAACTTATATTACCGCACTTGCAATCACGGAAGGATCGTGGAAGTTGACTATCGCAACAGTGATTCTTATACGTACAATTAACCGACAACCAAGCAGGGAGAATAAGTAGCACAAACAATAATGAGCAAACCTGGAGAAACTAATCAGATGGAATAAGGAACCAGACGGACGAACTTATAGTGGAAGGCAAAATGAAGTTACAATTTGTTACGACGTTTGCAGCAGTTTGAGGACGTCACCTGGGAAGTGCGTGCGGAACCACGTCAACTCCAAATCACAATAAACAGTTGAACATGGAGAAAGAAAGCACTCTTTTTTCATCTTCCCCTCAAAATCATGTCATTTTTTTTCTCATAGTGAACAGTGACAATGGATTTCAGGAGAAGCAGTCAGGACATGGCATCTGTTACCTATATTTTTATCAAGCCATGGTAGTTTTTAGGCCAGTTTATAGGTGTCACATGTCATCGCCTGCATGGCTGCATTATGGTGTCGCATGGTGCCACCTAGCCAGCCAACCTTCCTCTCTCCCTTTTCCTCTCCTCTCATCTAGGTTTTTGGCTTCAACTGCCTAGCCGCTTCAGGTGTCCCAAGGTGTCACCTAGCTAGCCTGCCCTCACCCCTCTCTCTCTTTTGCTTTGCTGACATCTATGTGCCCAAGTGGCTGCTTTTGGTGCTGTATGGTGCCACCTAGCCCACTTTTCTCTTTTCTCTCCTGCCATCTATGTCTTCGCCATTGCCCGTTTTGACGGCTTGAGGTGTTGAATGAAGTCGCCTAGCCAGCCTTCCCATCTTATCCCCCTATCTTGTTATCTAGGTCTTCGGAGTCACATGGAGTCACCTGGTGGCCGCTTCAGGTGTTTGAAAAGCGTTATCTAGCCAGCCAACCCTCACCCCTCTATCTGTTTTCCTTTCCTGACGTTTATGTCCTTGGCATTAAATCTCATCGCCCATGGTGCCACCTTCCCCCTCTGTTCTTTCCTGTCATCTATGTCTTCGCTGTAGTCCGTCTGACTGCTTAGAGTGGAGTTGCCTAGCCAGACTCCTCCCTTATCTCCCTTCCCTTTCCTGATAGTTTTCATGTTGGTTTTCGGCGACTGCTTGGGGAGATGGGTGGCATTTTAAAGAACTGTAAGAAGAAGGTGAAAAAAAACTAAGCATCAAGACCTGCAGTGTAAGTAATACCTAAAAGTGGCCAGTCAATTAACGATGTCCATGTTTTTCATAAATGTGCAGGACATAAAAATAAACAATCTAACTGGTCTGAATGAGTTTGTCCAACAAAAACAAATGAATCTTTCCATTATATATTAGTCCTTCCTTTGTGGCACTCTTCCAGGGTGTTTTTCCCTGCAGATGCAGTAACTGGGTCACGTAAATCACTGGGAAGAAGGGATTTTAGATTGAGAACAGGCCTGCACCCCCACCCCCACCCTTTAAATGTTATTCATGTCAGTTTACGCCAAAAGACCTGCAGAGCAGATGAGAGTTTGAATTCTCAGATGTTTGGATTTTCTTTTTGTGCCTCATTCTTAGTCCTTTTAATTATTTTTTCATTCCCAAATCATTTTAGCTGAGTGTAACTGTGGACAATATTTCATTACAAATGCACATTTTATAATCATCACATCATTGAACAAAGATGGCCACATCATGAAAAAACATCAAATCGACCAGCTTTTGTATATTCGCTTAGTAAGAGAAGACACAGACCTGTAAAGATGAGAGCCTCCAGAGTTTGGCATATTTCACATTATTCAGGTCTTATTCCATGATGAATGACATTTCTTTTGAATAAAAGTAGAGCTGTATTAAGATCGGAAGTTAAATTTGTATTGAAACATTCAAAGTTGTCCTCAATTTACACCATTGTTTCATATGTATTAAACCGGTGGTGACAGCCTGTGGTTATGCAGAGGAGAAGCGGTAATCCTTCCTAATAAAACCAGAGACTAACAGACACACTCACTTGCCTGGAAATTCAATTAGGAAAAGGGCAGCCGTCTGGAGGTTTGTGAGTGGAGTTAACAGCATATGAAAACATTTAAAATGTGCTTTTGAAACGGAGACATCAGTAATTCAGTGATGACTCAAACGTAGGCAGATCCAGCCATGAGGCTGCTGTGCCCCTCTCTTGAAAAAAACCAGGAGAACTCCTTTGTGGATTTCCTAAAGTCAAGCATAGAAGTGATGTTTTTCCTTCCATTGGTCATATTATCGAACCGCGAAAGCTCCGTAGAGTGGCGTGAGGGAAGTAGGAATGGTTGCAGAATCAAACAGTTTTGCAGTTACCCTGTTTCCACATAGACAAGATTTAACTATCCATTCTCAAAACTGTCATGTCTACCTTTAGATTTCAGTAGACTTTGGCTTTACGTGGATCCATAACATCCTCATATGCACTTCACAGAGTAGTGTAATTGGGCAGTTATGAATTAATCTCTTGCGATGGACTGGCGACCTGTCCAGGGTGTGCCTCTGGCCCTATGTGCGCCGGAAATAGGCACCGGCAGACCCCTGTGACTCCAAATGGGAATAAGCGGGTTGGAAAATGAATGAATGGATTAAATAATCTCCCTAATTCTCAAATGAAAGCGTACTTATACACAGTAAAATCCTAAGAGTTAAATTACCTCTACTCGGAGTATATTTGGTCCCACTCTATATAGAGTTAAACCAACTCTGAGAAAGAGTAATTTAATAATCTATTTTCTTCATGTTTTTCCAAATCTGCATGGAAAATGCAAACTAAATATTAACTATTCAGAGAGGGACCAAGCCCACTCCAGAAAGAGTAAAAACAGACAAAATAGACTGTTTAGTTCAAATAGACTTATTTAAATAACTCTCCTTCAGAGTTGGTTTAACTCTATATAGAGTGGTACCAAATACACTCTGAGTAGAGTTAATTTAACTCTTAGGATTTTACTGTGTACAATGTAAACAAAGACAGATTTTAACTTGCATGTGAAAGAATGTGGTGAAAATTGTGGTAACAGTTCATTTTGCTTAAGTGTGTCATTGTATCTTTGGATGAAAAGCCAACTGACAATGTCACAATGTGAAATGTAGCATTAATTTGTGAAATAAAAGGAAATACACCATTTGTAATATTTAAAGAGTTAAAATAACTTATTACAAGACCATTTTAATCAACTAAATATTCATTGACGAAAACCTTTTATTTTTTTGGTGACTAAAACTAGACCAAGATGATTTTGATTTTCGTCGACTAAAACGTTACTGAAACTGATTAGCATGACTCCACCTCTAGTCTCTCATTCTGTTGTGGATTGCTCCTATTATAAAAGGAATAGTGCTGTCTATGTCACCCTAAAGGAGGGGGGGGTGTGTTGATTGGTGTATATTTGAGCAGAACAGTTGCCTTTTAATCCCAAAATCTAGCTGAGGATTTTGGTTTTACATCCATAAAATAATCAATAATCGGTGCCTTTATCACCAAGAAAATCTAGTGTAATGAAGTGGTTACCTAGGTCAGAACACTGGGTGACTCTCAGATGACACTGGCATCGAAAGGGGCAGAAAGGTCCATCTGGAGCTTCTGGGATCAGTGGTGGTCTCTCAACAACAGGTCTACGGGTGCTGGTGGGAGGCACGTCCTGATCAGATCCGGATGCTTCATCCTCCACCATGAAGTCCATGAATCCAGACTGCCGGAAGGGATGAGCCCAGCAAACCGAAACCAGAAGCAGGGAGAGACAGGCCGATTTCATGTTGCTGATGAAGGCCTAGAGAAATGGAGAAGAGGTTAGAGGTGAGGAATGATTCGGTGGGTGGCGTCTTGAGACCTGGAAGAGGTTGCAGAGTGCACTGATCGATGTCTCTGATAACGAGGCAGAGGTCAAGGGTTACATTTAGCTGTGTTAGATTTTAGTTGCAGGCTATTGCAAAGTTTTAAACGGACAATAAATCAGAACCGCTTTTTCTTTTAAACAGACACCCAATCACAGGCGCAGTCAAGTTTGTTCTTGTAAGAAGTTGATCTAATATTGATAACCGATGGCCACAGGAATTTCACATAGTCTATAACGGTTTAACAAACTCTCCTGCTTTTAAACAGGACAAAACCCTCAGAGAGAGAGAGAGAGTTCACGAGTTGAGTCCATGCACAGATAAATACACGTCTGAGGCAGAGTGGATGTCACTGAACTACGAGGAAATTGTAAAGTAGGTACAGTGAATCCCAGAATGTGGGGGTCATCTCAGGTCCTTGTTATCAACAAAAGGCATAATTACAGTCCTCTGAGCACCCACACCACTTTGATGGTGAATTACGGCCATGTCTTTGTTGTTGAAACCTTGACAAACTTCTCAATTCCTTAAGCTGCTAAATACATGAAATGAACATCAGAGAAAACGTATAAAAAATTGCTTTGATTTGTTGCAATGACACACCATTCTTTGGTCAAGCAACTGTATGAAAAAGCAAGAGAGCACTGTATTCTGAGGTTGCCGCAGCTTCGCAGAGATTTATGTTTAAACAGATATAGAGAAATTGCAGCTTTATTCAATAAACAATGTGCGGCCCTTGCTATTTAATTTAATGCTATGTTTTAGGGCTTAGATATAGACTATCCATCCATTCACCCAGACACCTTTAATTATCTTTTGACTCAGTGGGAAACTAATCTCATTGAGCAAACACACAGCAGAATCTCTTTGCACTTTAACTTTTGGTAGATTTACGGCGTATTCAGGGTTGGTTCCAGCTTTTGAGTCTCTGGGAGTTGAACCCTTGACCTTGTGCTATGCTCCAGTTGGTCCAGACAGAGTAATTCTAATACATCTATTCCCACTAGAAATATGATTTGCGAGATAAAAAAAACATATGAGCTTTACTAGCTGTCACCGAGACCCATTCTGTTTGCAAGAGGATCATGGGAGGCTGTTAGACCATTCAAGCTCTGTCCTGTCTACAAACCGCAGGCTGCTCTGTGAGCCAGTCAAAATACATGACAGATTTATGGTGCCATGGTCTTGCTGGGAAAGTCCTGGAAGTGTCTTAGTTTAAAATGTTACTCCAATCCCTGGTTTCATGAACCCAAATGCTGTATTTAATTGATTCATTTGAACTTAAAACTTTGAAATCTGTTAATTTTAATAAAAAATATTGAGCATTTTGAACTTTTTTAAATATTAAACCATGGCTTCACCACTGTCTCCCTGCTGGACTACACTTCTATAGACTCCCACTACCATAGACCCCTCCAAGTTGGATCTTCTGGATCAATGGTTTACAGATAAGCATTCTCTACTATGTTGAAGTTCAAGAAACCCCTCTGCTCCTCTGAACAATGTTTCACTTTTAATTAACACAAAAGAATGTTTTTGTCCAGTCTAGCCATTGTGGGCGTGACGTTAGGCAAGAGGTCAGTTTGTCTTCCTGCGCACTCAGTTCTCACCAAGATAGTGGATTGATCATTTTACCAATTCTCGAAAGCTTAAAGACTTATTTAAACCGATATCTTCTGATTGATAGATAGATGGTAGGGATGTCAGAACGTTAACTGGAACCGGTTTTCCGTCGTTAACATCATGATTTTCCATCACTGTTTCACACTAATGTAGTATGTTTACACTTTGCTAATTAACCCTTCGTTAATGTGGCTGCGTCCACATTCTCCATGCTCCTCCAATTTGCCTTCAAGGACTGCAGCGAGGGTGTCCACTTTCACATGAGGTCCGATGGCAAGATCTACAACAGGGACACATCTGTGATGATGTACACAAACTCATGCTGATGATGCAGCCTTGATGGCACAAATCGACGACGGACCTCAGCAGCTTGTCACTTTTCTCTCTCACGCCTGCAAGGAGTTTGGGCTGACCATCAAGCAGCGACTGTAGAACAACTCCAACCTCACTGAGAACACAAGACTGGGCGTCTACCAAGCCTCCTTTCTCAGCACTCTCCTCTATAGCAGTGAGACGTGGACCACCTATGTGAGGTACGGAAGAAAACTCAACAGCCTCCACATGAGCTGCCTGAGCAAGGCGCATGATAGGGTCCTCAACACCAACTCCAAGTCAATTTCACCTATTATTCCCTATATATAAACTTAATTTCCCAGGGCTATAAAAGGCTGCTGCACTTCCTGTTAGTCCTGTTGCTTTGTGTCTTCAAGTGTGCTGCATGTCCTTTGTTCAGTTGGAATGAGTTAAGTAAGTTTGCTTCAATTTTAAATTCATTGGGGAAAATTGTTAAGTTTCAAGTATTGTATGTTTGGACATTTATTGTCATCTTTTTTTTCCTTGAATTATTTTACCTCATTCTGGTTTATTGTATTATTTTAGTGACCAGATACCATTCCAGAACTGTTCCTGTGCCACGTGAAGAAATAAAGCATCAGCTACTGGCTGGAACTGGCACTCCCAAGCCACTATCAATGGTGCAGGTAGACTCACAAGAAGCCACACCATTGTCTCCCGAGAAGGACAGATGCTAATGAAGACAGGATTATTGAGCATTTTTAACTATTTTGTAGTTGTCAATTATCAAAACTTATACTGTAAAAGTAAGCTGAACAATTTTTCACCTGTGACAAGGGGGGGGGGGGGTATCAGCGTTGCCAGATGCACCTCAATGTGATTTTAAGTGAGACTCAGCCGATGGAAAGAGAGGTACCCCTTCAGCGCATTCCAGAGAGCAGGGTGTTCCATCTCAGGAAGGCCAGCGTGGGTTGTCTTGGAGCTGAAGAAGCCTATGAGGCACTCCACCGACTGTGTCTATAGGGTGGCCACGGGACCAGCTAAGGGCTTCTTGAGCTTCTCGCCTTCTATGGACAGGCACCTTTGACGCCATGGAGACGGGTGAAGCCCAAGGATTTTGCAGAGGAGAGCAGCCACCACGAGATCCCACACTTCTGGCCTGGGAAAACACGCGATATTGGACTGAGTGGAACTACCTCCTCCGGATTACCAGGAGCCCACACGCTCGCCCGACCTGAAAACCATCTCCTTTATTGTGGTGCTCTTTTAAATAAAAACTCACTTTGAACCATGTCAGTGTGTCTGTGTCTTTCTCGCCAACCCACTACACACTTTTAATTACCAAAAAATTACTTTTTTTTTAAAAAGTTGCATTAAATTAAAATTTGCCCAGTCTAACCATGTGGCATCGCTGAAGACGTCAATTTGTCTTACCCGCGGATTCAGTGCTTACCAAGAGAGTGGATTGATCATTTTACCAATCCTCGGAAGCTTAACCTATTTTAACCGATATATTCTAGTTGATTGATGGTAGTGATATGATCAGAACATATTAAATGTGTTGCATGGAAGAAATGCATTTAGCTCCACGAAGTTAACTGAACGTATTTACCCTTTGCTAATAAACCCTTCATTTAGAATTAGCAAAGTTATGGTGGCACGGTGAGAAGGTTGCCGGTTCGAGGTGTGAGTGTGTGAGTGAATGTGTCCAGTGATGGAGTGGCGACTTGTTTACGGTGTACCTCAAAAGGGAACAAGGGGGTATAGAAGATGAATTAGTAAGAGTTAAACTGCTGGGTGACATAGCTTTAAAAGTTGGGGTGAGTTTAAATATTCATTAAAATTAATCAGCTGGGTGACTCAGTATTTTTAGTTAGGATCAATTAAAAATTTTAAGTTAAGTGAAATTGATGTAACTGATTACCTCAAAGTTTTTGAGTAATGCCAACTTCAGATTCGGATTTACAGTGTATAGTCTCACCTTCAACACAGAGAACATCTTCATCTAGCAGATGTTCTCTGTGAACAAAGGTCCACCTTTAGGTCTGCTGAGAGGAAATGGCAGAAATCCAAGAGTCATGAAGACCTGGAGGCTCATCAGTCTTTGCTTGCCTCATTCTCAAGCAGATTAGAGGAGGTCAAGACTGCATGCTCTCATGAGAAGATAAATAAAGCAAGGACAGTCGTAAGCTGTTTAGAACATTTAAGACCCTTTCACCCCTTAGCCCCTCCCCTGACATGAGTACACGATTCTCTTTTGATCAAATCTCTCTTTTTCATGTCGTATGTTCAAAGATAGGTCAGAAATTCAGTTCATTCCAATGAGAAACAGCCTGTATCTCACTCCACAAAACAGCCAATCACTCACCTACTGTCAAAGACTACACCCTGCACCTCCTCCACTGTAAGCTCTACGGTTCACACCTGCTTCCTCTCTAGTGTGACTGCGTACCTGGCACTTCCTCTACACTTCCTCTACTCAAGACTCATCCATTCTCCTTTATACAGTTACCTACTTCTTATCCTTAAACTGGTCTCTGAGTGCCATAGACCCCTCCAAGTTGGATCTTCTGGATCAATGGTTTACAGGTAAGCATTCCCTACAACATTCAAGTTCAAGACACCCCTCTGCTCCAGATTACTCCACACTAGAGGATGGCATTTGTCAGGATTTCCAAAGGGTCTCATGATTCCCATGGGATTCCTGTAGGATGGGATAAATTTTGTTTATTAATATTGGAATTGGGATGGGACAGGAATAAAAACTGCTGGACCGGGCAGGAGCGGGAACACCATTAATAGATTAGAATTTTCTGTGTAAAGCAATCCAAACAAGATTTTTGTTAACCTTTCAGCTTGTCAAAACACGGAAGTCCAAAGAACAATTTTTTTCCGGGTCTGAAACAGAAGTGAACCCTTTAACACAGAAGCTGTCGCCGGCGACAAACAGACCTTTCACCAGGAGCACAGGAGACCAGTGACAGATGAGTGATTTGTTTTCCTGTGATCGCTTTAGGAACACTTTAGCTGTGTTTTAGGCGAGATTTCATTGCAAATATATATATATATATATATATATATACACATATTTATATATATATATATATATATATATATATATATTTATTTATTTATTTGTATAAGCATTGTCTTACAAGTAGTAATAGGTTTATTTGTGTTTTTTACCGTGTTCCATATCCACGATTCTTCTTCCGCATTCGCTCAAGTGCGTTTTTTTCCTCTTATTTCCTCGCATTGTTCCGCAGTTTTTGGCAAACTTAACTGTTAGATTTCAGTGCCAAAACACTTGTAAATATGAAAGAAGATGTTTATACCATCATCGAGAGCCCCTGTGAGTTTTGTGAAACACAAACAGCAACAGCAGGGGGCGTGTCACCATCTAAATCACAGTCACAAGTAATAAAAGTTTTATTCGCAGGGTTTATTCCCAACAATGTTTTTTCAATAAATAATGTAATTTTTGACATTATATAATAATGCTTTAAAACTGCTCATGCTACAATTTTGCTAATTTTTGTATAGAAAAATATATATTTTTGTATAGAAAAATGTATATTTCTCTGTGTTGAAGGTGAGACTACACTGTAAATCCGAATCTGAAGTTGGCATTACTCAAAAACTTTGAGGTAATCAGTTACATCAATTTCACTTAACTTAAAATTTTTAATTGATCCTAACTAAAAATACTGTCACCCAGTTGATTAATTTTAATGAATATTTATAGAGATTTTTCTGAGGGGAAAACTCCTGTGGCAAGGCTCAGTCTTCAGCTGGACAGTAACTACTCTACAGTATCCCACAGCTGAAAAAAACACAGCTGGACCTTTTTGAGTAGATGCATGATAGGTTGAGGTTAATTTCTCTAATCTCAAAATTTTGTTATTACACACTGTTATGAGCATTTATAACATAAAAATAACAAATATTTGTCAGATTTTTAAAGTTTCATTTACTCTGAAAATATAAAAAATGGCTGAAAATTTATACAAACATTTTTTTCTTGGGGTTTGGTTCATTCAACTGAGATGGACATGGTGTGACCAATGTCCTTTTTTACTAAACTGGAATCCATTCGAAAAGGTATTTGTAAGCTTGTGTGTGCATGTGTGTGCGTGCATGTGTGTGTGTGGTTCTTTTTAAAACTGACACTTTTTAACAAATCACCAGTTGTAGGATGCTGTAGGATCTAGTTCACTGGTTTAAAATATGCAGAGCTGTGGCCCGCTATCTTACCTATCTTGAGGCGGTGAAAACATTTTTTTAGTGCCCAATAATCAAAATTATGTGAAGTTGTTAGCACATAATGCTCATCAAAGCTGTACCTCATATACAGATAAATGTAATAAATTGTTTTGTTAACAAGATTCAGGAGGAGCACATCATATAATTAGCAAAAAAAAATTAATTATGAAAAAAAAAACAGTAAGAAGGAGCTTGCTATCCATGATGAATGAAACATCACAACTCCACTATAAAAGTAATGAAACTGGTAGGTTTACTATAGAAAAATGTTGCGATGTTGGGCTGAATTCTTTGTAAATGTGAATTTTTGAAAGTTTTTTTTTTTTTTAAAACAGATTCATTTTCACTTTCATTCACTTAGAAGCACTTTGCACTCTGAAGTGCCACATTGAACTGTTTGTGGTGTTAAATTGTGCTCTTTTATAACCAACTTGAGAAAGGGAAATGTCAAGGTTTCATCTGGCAGTGGGTCTCTTTATTCACTCAGAGATCTTGCCTTGTGTGAAACTGAAGCCTGTGTTGCATCAGAGCAATGCTGCTTTGTACAGAGCAAACATATTACTTTGATGACACTTGCTTCATTTTCCACTCATCACAAACTTTGATAGCGTTCGTCGAGTAAATCTATGTTGGTTGAAGAAAGCAAATAGTCGAATTAGATACAAGACTGAAAAATGAGCAGCACACTGTGCGTGGTTTCAAGCCCTAGTTAAAGTAGTTCATATGGAAAATGGATCTTGGGGATCGAACTACTAGTTGTTCTTTATTTTCTGAACAAAAGCTTTGGGTCATGATGAGCTTTCCTGGGGCTCAGTCAGTAGAGAAGGTCGTGGGCTTAAACTCCAGGTAAAGCAAGACCAAAGGCGTTCAATCCTTGAAATATCTTCATTACAAATGCATAGAGGTTAATGTAGATGTGGGACTGGAAGAGTTTGTAGGATGGTTCTGACCCTGTGAACTTAACACAAGCTGCAATGGGGAGCCAGTGGAGAGAGATGACGCTAGTGTCTTGAGCTCTTCTGGGTTCCCAGTAACCAATCGAGCAGAGTTCTGGATCATTTGTAGAGGACAAGAAGGAAGTCCACCCCTTTTTAAATTAAATAATAAAAAACACATCTCAAAGTGTCATGACCCACAAGGCGGCGTAACGAGTCTGAGTATATTTTTTGGTATTGTTTTATTATCCTCTTTTATATTATCTTCTTTCCTCACAGATAATGAAAAACCTGACAAGAACCAGTCAGGATTCAAAAGCCGCCATTCAGGATTCTCATTCTGCTTGACCTCTCTGTAGCCTTCGACACGGTGAAGCATCAGATCCTGCGAGTCCATACTCGCAACTAAGGATTTCTCCGGCACTGCCCTGGATTTGCTGAAGTCTTACCTCACTGCCAGATCTTTCCAAGTCGGCTGGAGGGACAAGGTCTCCAAGCTGCTGACAGGAGTTCTACAGGGTCCAGTTCTTGGTCCTCTTCTCTTCTCAACCTACATCACCTCCCTGGGTACCATCATCGACAGACATGGCTTCTTCTATTATTGTTATGCTGACGACACTCAACTCCACCTGTCATTTCATGGTGACAAAGACTGAATTGATGGTTATCCCTGCCAACCACACTGTCCATTACGACTTCACCACACTCTCTCCATCCACCTCTGTCTGTAACTTTGGAGTTATTTTCGATGAGCTTCAAGGGAGCACTCGATTGTGCAGATTCGTTCAGTATAACATCCGAAAGATCAAATGCCTCCTTACAGAACATTCAACTCAACTTCTAGTCCAAGCACTGGTCGTATCAAGACTCGACTACTGCAATGCTCTTCTCATTGTTCTTCCTTTCTGTGCAGTCAGACCCCTTCAGATGATACAGAACTCAGCAGCTCAATTGATCTTCATGGAACTTGGACAAGCTCATGCTACTCCTCTCCTCATCTCTCTCCACTGGCTCCCCATTGAGGCTCGTATCAAGTCATAGGCTCCGCTCCATCATACCACCTCAAACTCCAGCAGTCCTACATCCCCTTCGTGAGGAAATGATCAGTGTCTGGTGGTCCCATCTCAGAGCGGCAAAACATCTCTCACCAGGACTTTCTCCTTCACAGTTCCTGGCTGCTGGAATTCTCTTGCCGTCCCTATCCGGAAAGCTGAGCCTCTTTCAACCTTTAAAAAGCAACTAAAAATTCTACTCTTTTGAAAGAACTTACTAACTTAACTAACAAACTAAATCTAACCAAAAATAAAACATCTAAAGCACTAATGTTTACTCCCGAACTGTAAGTTGCTTTGGATAAAAGCATCATGTACGGTAGTGACTGTACACACGACAGGAGACCAACGGAGTATTTAAGGTGTTTATTGAATAGTGGTAAGAGTCCAGGGGCGGTGGAGTCATTCAGAGAGATCGGTGAGTATCCAGAGGAGAGTAGCACGCGGTAGGTGAGTTTCCAAGTTATACACACACCCCCAAGCATGAGCAAGGGAGCAGGTCACCAACTGGAGATCACATTGTCGACAGTAATATTTTAGACTGTTTGACCTTGACGAAGGGCCATTGGCTTCTGGGAGTTGGAGTTTATATGGGGGTGGACGCTGAAGGGTATTGGAGGAAAAGGCAAGTGGATCCAGGTGAGTTCAATCACTGCAGGGAACAGTATTGCAAACACTGTCACTTCGCTCTATGAAAAGCAGATATTGAATTTGATCAGCTTCTGACCAATTGGCTAATTTTTGTAAAATTCAGATGTACACCCACATCTCTTTGCTAACATAGAAGTTGGAACAAAGCTTCAGTCTCACTTCCTCAAACAACTTTTTTTATTTACAAAGAATTCTTGTTGCATAGCCTGATAACACTTTTGTTGCAAAGTAAAAGCGAAAGGCAAACAACGTCCTGTCCTGGTACACAACTACTTCGTCTCAAAGCCTTCAGAGTTCTCACAGCAAAACCAAATGGCAACCACTTAACCACAACAATCAATCCTAAACCCCAAACCATAGCTCTTGAATAATAATCCAAAAATCCCCTCACAAGCATTTAACCGCATCAATGTAGAATTGAACATTAATAGCTTGGTGAAAAGTGACTTTCACAGATAAAAAGTTTCCCAAACTTTAAATACCTGTTGCATGAGCTGCTACCCTGCAGTGGGTATTTTGTGGTGGGATTACCAGGAAGAGGATTGCCTGAAACGATTCTATGTCATTAAAGGGTAAATAAGACAACACTTCATCTCGCTTTTTCCTTTTGTCTCTTGCATTTTGTTTCTTCCAGTCAATTAGGCTCAAGTTACTGTGATTTGCATGCCCTTGAAATATAAAGGACTTGACTTCAAAATAAGTGATATCAAGAAAACCCAATGGCCAACACACCTCTCCAAAGAGATCCAGAGAGAGAGAGAAAGAAAGAGAGAGAGAGAGAGAGAGAGAGAGAGAGAGAGAGAGAGAGAGAGAAGAGCACTGAATGTCTCTTGTGAACTTTTCTTAATGCCAAGTGGAGAACAAAAGAAGAAAAACTGTCCTGGAAGAAATCCTAGAGGATTGGGACTCTAAATAAATGGCTTTTTCACAGCAGTAGGATTTCAATCCAGCAAAAGCCACACAATGTTCTGTCCCTTTCACCTGAAGCAATCTGGAAGAAAGTACAGTTTCCTGGCTAAAGTATCTTTCTCATCCCAGTGTGAGCACACGATATCAAATCCCAGGGGCTATTAACAAGGAACAAAAATGCAAAAACAAGCACAGTTTCATTTGTCACTGAATCAGGACGTCCCTCAAAAAAGCTCATCTTCAAGCACAGCCTGTATCTGCACCCAGCTTTAAAGGAGTGCAGAACCACCAGACCGCAGATTCCCAAGAGCTGATACTCCCTTCCCATCAGAGCAAACCCTCTAGCTCTCTCTGGGACAGTTGATCTGCCCTCTCAATCAAATTCCCAGCTTTTCTTACCTGCACTTACAGGAGCACGCAGTCACAGATGAAGATCCCTAAATCCAGAGAAGGCTGGATTCGATGAGCAGCGGGGCAGGCCGAGGGCTGATCGCTGTGTGGACGCCTGCAGCCAAGATCAGGCAGGTGTGCTCTGTCACGGGGGAGGGGATGGAGGGAAGCAGAGAGAGGGAGAAAGAGGACGACTAAAAAGAGGGAGGGAGGAAAGAGAAGGAAAGAGGGAGGGAGGGTTGATTTCTTCGTCTGATGAGACAATTGGTGAAGAACTTCCCTCCGTCTGGTGCAGTCCAAAAGAAGTTGGAAGAAGAAAAACCAGGGGGAATAAAGTTGGGAGGCGCGAGGCTGGGGCTCTACAGGCATTGGCCGGTTCTCATTCTGTGTCATCTGGTAAAGATAGGGAACTCTGGATACAGCTAAAGCGTCTCCCTCCCACTTGCATTCCCTTTCAGTGGACTTCATGCTGCTTTTTGCCTGATGGAAACATTCCCTTCCTTTTCACTCACCATATTGTTTCTTTTGAAACAAGAAACTTTGTCAGTGACCCTGAGCCTCAACTACACACAAAACACATGCACACACGCAGACACACACACGCACACACACAGGCTTGTTTATTTGTTCAGAGTTACAGGGATTGAATGTGCATTCTGGAGCATCTGGAATGAGTTCAACTGGTATCTCAATCAAATGAACTAAAAGCCTGTGTTTCTGGCCTTTTGAACTAACTGTCATGGAATACATTTTTCCCAAGAAAAGGGACTAAGTACAATTGTATTCACAGATAGCAAGAGTATCCAAAAAATACACAAAGAACTGTGAAATGATCATTATTACAAGATGCAAAGTGTGTGAACCAAGAAAGATCAAAATCAAATTGATATGGCTATGCATTTCTATGCTCTACCTTCAAATAAGCATCAATTCTTATAGTTACACTTGCACAAAGTCAGGGATTTTGTAGGATTGCAGTCAGGTGTATGATACACCAATTAAACCAAACGGCCCATCACGGTTTGGTTGAACCCAGTCATGAGCTGAAAAAGCTATTTAGGAGGCTTAAACTGGATGAGAAACAGCAAACTCTGCTGCCCAGGTGAGGTTGAGGACAGATTCTTGCATGGAAAGATTGGATTCATCAACAAGATGTTAAGATTTACTGCAGCAACAAGGTCTCTCCCAGACCAAGTTTTTAAAGTAGCCTTGGGTTTCAAGATGTGCAATGTTGAGGATCATAGATTGGCATGTGCATGATGGAGGTTCCTTTTATGGCTGCATTTCTGGAAAAAAATGGACTTTTGGTCAGGATTAAAACGTAAAAGCGTACCCATCAGGGTGGTTTATGATTGGCCCCAAACTTATTAAGCAGCAGAATAATGATCGTAAAAATACATCCAAAGACATTAAAACTATCAGTCTTAAGTGAAGAGAAGGCAACTGTTGAATGAAAAACTTCTCTTTTGACATCTTTCTAACATAGAATCACAGAGGGCTGAGAGTTCCCAATTTCTTGCCACATAAACAAATCATAAAAACCTCTCACTTTGCAGAATGTGAGGTCTTGTCGAATGTTGATAAATGTTTTAATCAAAAATCACTTTGATTAATCCTAAATTTCCCCAAAGTTGCCAAAGCTATTTACCGGAACAAATGAAACATAATGGATTAAATCCCAGCTCTGGATTTAATTAGTCTTAATGGTAAAACGTCTAGGTTACCTTACGTAACCCCCGTTCCCTAAAGGAGGGAGCGCAGACGAATGTCAAGTTATTCGATTATGGGAACTTACCTAACCTGGTAGGTGGTACCGAGAATTTAACGGGCAAATTGATTTGCGAGTGTAGATGATTAGCAATCAGCCGCTCTATAAGACGTTCCCTTACAGTTGAGAACGCAGACATATGTCGAGTTTCTCAACTATGGGACGTTACCATAGAGCCATGCCTCAAGTCCGTCCAGTCAGTCTGACTCTAAGCAGTTAAGGTTAGATGTTAGCCAGGCACAATACTGGAAATCTCCTTCTGCCCCTTAGCCCGGAATAAATCTATTGCGGGGTAGTTGCATGTGCTGTACAGCAGGGCGACCAGAAGGAGTGCACCTCTGATGTGGAACAGAGGTGCGCAGAGATCGTGTTGAGACCTAAAGAGGGCTTCCAGCGAGTGCACGTCTCCCCGGCCAATTAGGAGGGGGAAAGACGAAAAAGCCATCGTTCTGCAGCGGGGGTAATACAAAACAACCTGAAAAAGGGGTTTGTATAGAATACACAGACTAAGCCACCCGAGCTTGGGGGGGGGGGTCCACAAGTCCGGACCCGAGTTCTGTAGGGGTCAGGCCCAACGGCAAAACCTTGACTACCAGAAACTGGCAAAATTGACTGCTCTACTCAGTCAGATGCCGCGTGGGGGGAGGATAGAGTTCACCGAAACCACCGTTAGGGTGTCGTGAAAAAAGTGGTTCACCGAACTACCGTAAGGGAGTCGTGAATAAAAATGGTCTGCAGGCGCAGCACATCCAAATCCGGACCCGACTGCAGTCAGTTCCGGACCAGAGCCCTCATCGGTGTTGGAGTTGGAGATGAGGGAAAGGATGTTCGACAGACCCATGTGCGCCTACTTCCTGATCGTGGAGACCTTCGACGCAAAGTTTCCACAGCGGCGCCAAAGAGGCCATCTGGGAAAGTAGAGTCCAGGAACCGCGTACGGTCCTTGGACATCATACACCACAGATGGAGTTCCTGGACCACAGTGTGGACATCGTGTGGACAATGCGCTGCCAGATTCAAAACCCGAAGGGCGAAATCTGATGCAAAGCGCAAGTCTTGAATAGACTGTTGGCTGCCACCACCCTGTTACATGTCACAGAGGACTTTGGCCAGAAGACCTACAAGTCGTCGTGTCATGTAAGCTATAGCAGCTTGAACCGCAACCAAAAGCCTTCATCATCAGGGCTGATGAAAAGCTTCATGGCTTTGGAAGGGGCACCCTGAAAAGCCCAACGAGCGGCAGCCTTGTCAGGGCGGGTATGGCGTGACAGCTGCTCCGCTCGTGGAAATGCAGGGTAATCCCTTAGCTGCTGCAAGCACCAGAGTGATGAAGGGGGAAGAGCTTCTAATCCTCGCAGATAGGGGAGCCTGCCAGAATTTTGAGCTTCTCATGCATCTCCGGGAAGAAAGGAGCTAACAGAGAAATAATCCCGGCGCTTGTCAGAATCACCGCACCACAATGGCGCTGAAACAGGGGGCGGAGCCTTGAGTCAATCGCCGCGGCGGTTTAGAGAGCATCGCTGCAGCTTCTGACTTCGATTTAGCTGCAGAACTGAACACGAAGACACAGAAGGCGGCGCCCCTTCCGATGCTGCATTGGGAGCAGATCATCTATAGCAGAGTTTCTTAACCTTTTTGACACTGGGGCCCAATTTTCCACATACAACGTGATTCAAGGCCCAAATAACTTGTTAATGTAAATTGATCCACATCTTGTTTGATTTGTGTTTAATAATTAAATCAAGTCATTTTATGGTTTATTAAAGTAAAATCTTGTGGGGAAAAATGCTACTATATGATCATCTAAAACAGAACAGTTAAACCAAAGTTGTCGTGCTTATCACAAATTAGAATTCCAAAAATATTTATAAGGCATTTTGATAAATAAAATTGTATGGTAATAAAGCAATCACACTTAAAATAAGTTTAAAATGAAATAAACTGTAAATAACACTTAAATAGTGCAACCTGCTGATGAACTTGACAAATTAGTAATCTTAACTTTTGTACCATATGTCTCTCTCCAACTCTGTGACAAATTAGTCACAACAGTGTGTTTTTTAACATGCTACAAATCACATTTCATGATAACCTCTTAATGAGAGACTCGGGCCTGTCTCAAATCATCAAATGATCATAGACATGAACAAATCCTGTCTGGGTGGAGAGGGGGAAAGGCCTCCAGAGGTGCTCTAAGTCTGCTGCCAGCTTTTGTCTTAGTAAGACTCGAGCTAAGGTGGAGTCCAAGAAACAACGTGGTCGTGTGGCTGTCCAAAGGCTCTTTTATTAAACGCCGTATTGGAGCGAGTACAGCAAGAACGTAACGGCGAAGCCAGCTCAACTCAACTGAACCAAAACAACAATATCCCCATAACGTAACTTTTGACTGAAATAGACCGTTTTAAAGTTAACGTTATTAACAGAGAGAACATTGGTGCGTCTTACCATCAGTCAGATCTCTCTGCGTTTGCCCGGGAAACTGCAGCAGCGCTAGACGTGTTTCGTCAGCAATCTGTGACGCTCGCAATGAGTACACCCAATCTTCCAAATTAATTGTATTATTAATATAATTTATTATTAGTTTTTATTGTCCTCTGATGGATTTTTATTGTGGTTTAATAGGTAAAAAAATAAAATAAAATGAAATGAGGCAAAGAGCCACATGCTAATTTGGCTGAGGCTCTGTTGTTGCATAACACAACGCCTGACTGACGCCTCACTGCTACCAAGTGCTAGGAAGCGCCATTCAGGTCCCGCAGCCCTCGCGGCCCACACGTTCAGAACTGATTTTTTTTCCCCCGGCCCACTAGTTGGCGCTCACGGGTCCGAGATTGGCCCGCGGCCCCATGGTTAAGAATCACTGGTCTATAGGAGATCACTGGTCTGTACGAGAAGCCGAACAATACAGGAGCATCGCTCGATTTACCACAGATCAGATGGAACGCATGCTTGACACGTGGGGATGATGTGAGGGATCACCTGACGTCACTGGCCCCACGCCGTCAGCTAAGGCCTCGGAGGAACTCTCGGTTCGTAGGAGCACCAGAAACCGAAGCTTCGGTGTCTTCTTCTTCGAGAAGGATCTCCTGTACCTCAGTGTGCGGCAAGGTAGAGCATTGCAGTGCAAGCACTCGTATTCTCGCTTCACGAGAGCAACGCGGTGTGTTTGAGCCCAAACACTTCGTGCATTTCTTGTGACCATCTTCTGACAAGACCCATCGCAGCCAGGAGTGTTACAGATTTGCCCATCGATTCAGAGCAAAACTGGAATAGTGGACAGACTCTTGCTGTGAATCAGAGGTGCCGTGGTTTGGTGGCTTGGCTATCTGGGCTAGCACAGCTACACCTTGTGCTGAGATAAGCAACCTTTGATAGTTCAGCTGAGAATAAGCGTCGAATTCAGAGGATGGTAACCAATCGCTCCGAGGAGGAAAGCAGAATGAGTGTAGAGGCAAGCGCTCTTCTTATAGAGCGGCTGATTGCTAATCATCTACACTCGCAAATCAATTTGCCCATTAAATACTTGGTACCATCTCCCAGGTTCGGTAAGTCCCATAGTCGAGAAACTCAACATACATCTGCGTTCTCGACTGTAAGGGAACCCCATTTTTACAAACTTTGCAAAATCTGTCTCCCCCTTAGAATAATATTTGCACATATATGATCTGTGTAAGGTATTCCAGTAACATATTACTGTGTCTTGTAATGTCCTGTAGTAACATTTCTTTACATTACAACAAACTCTTTTACCTGCAAGACGTTAACAAACAAATAAATACAGCAATTTGTTCTAGTTTTTTTTAACTATTGTTTTTTTTTTTGTGGCCATAGCCTTTAATATCAGAACTGGATCAGACAGTGTAGAGGAGATGGGAAGTTAGAGCAGTCCTTTTAGACAAAGAGTGGCATCTGTCAGCAGGAAGAACCGGTCACCATTCACTAAATTTGTGAAAATTGGCTGTCATTGTGAGCACAATTCTGCGCTATTTTTTTCGTCACATTTAATGTGATTGATTACTTGAATGTTGGAGGATTTTATTGTGAGGGATTAGACTGCGTTACGCAATAAAAGGAGCCGCCTAAATATTCTTCAGGCTTCAGTGCTACTACGTCAATCCAAATGTGGCAATAGCACTGAAACCTACTCTAACATGTTTTTGGAGCCACGTTGTCTTCAGTTTGTTTTAAGTTACAGTTGACTCCTCGGGTTGTTCTGTGTGATTTTTCTTCAAGTTACACAAGGACGGATCGATCAGATATACATTGTGCTGGACCCAAAAGAGTGAGTCAAAGGTGTTGCGGATGGCCTGATTTTATTGGGTGCTACGAGTCGGCAGCTGCCGGCTACTTTCAACCATTTTTAACAACGGCTGTTTTCTGGCAGACATTAGTAGCTACTTCCTGTTGACGGCTGCCACTTTTTTCCTGAACTCTTTAGGTGGAGAAAGGTGAAGAGAGACAGGGGCAGGATGGGCAAACAACATCTATTTCATTGGTTAGTGAATATACGCATTAACTTTTTGGCAGAAGATGTTAGATACTCAAGATGAACGCCTGTGCATTACTTGTTCAAGACTTTGTTCAAGATAAGGATAAGAGGAACATTACTTTCAATTGCAACCTGTGTATAAACCAGAGAGAATTATTGACATCGAGAAATAGCAACAATTAAAAAAAATGTGGGTTTTTTTTTTGACTGTTGCCACAAGACCACTCTACTTAGAGATACGAGAAAGAAAACTGAGGTAAGATCAGCCAAAGCAGGAAAAATTACGTTTCTCTCGGTTTGACATGAGCCACTTGCACCTCTAAAAGTCAGAAGACATGTCGTCGAGGACTTGTTACCATTGTTAACGGTGCAATACCCTACTTTCAGGAATCTAATCATGCTAACTACGAACTCCGATTTACAAAATAATAGTATTAGTAATAGTTGTTAGTTCTGTATTTAAAATATTTTTATACTTAACCCCAGAACAATTCAAGTGTGAGCATGACACGGGACTGGTAATATTATAATTTTATTTTTTTTTGCCATTTGTCTTTTCAGGGGAAATAAAACTTTTAAAATCTTTTTTTTATAAATGCTCAGAACAAAGTGTAATAGCAAAAATTAGCATTTTCTCTTTACAAACAACTTTATGCTTTATGTGCAGCAACAAGATTTTTGAGATTACAGAAAATAACCTCAACCTAGTGTGCATCAACTCAAAATAATTTGTTTGAATACGGCTTTCAGTGTTGATTTTACCGGTTGTTTTATTTACAAAGGTCCAGGTTTGGTTTTTTTTCAGCCGTTTGATAATGTAGAGTGGATATATATATTACATAAGATTAGATTCACCCAAAGAAACCCTTGTGTTTCTATACTAAAATTAGCAAAAGATTAAAAATAAATGAATGAAGCAATATGTTGTCGGAATCAAGAGCATGAGCAGTTTTAAAGCAATATTATATAATGTCTAAAATAATAATAATAAACCCTGTGTATAAAACTTTTATTACATGTGACTGTGATTGCGACGATGACACGCCCCCTGCTATTGCTGTTTGTGTTCCACAAAACTCACAGGGGCTCTCTTTAAACATCTTCATTTACTATTTACAAGTGTTTTGGCACTGAAATCTAACACATTAGTGTGCCAAAAACACCGGAAGAATGGGAGGAAATTAGGAAAAAAGACGCAAGTGCGCGAATGCGGAAGAAGAATAACGGACAGAACATGGTAAAAACAGTACAGTCTAACACTAATAAACATATTACTACTACTAAGACTATGAGTATGGTATTATATACAGTATAAATATTATGTTTACAATGAAATCTCAGCTAAAACACAGCTAAAGTGTTCCTAAAGCAATCACAGGAAAACAAATCACTCATCTGTCACTGGTCTCCTGTGCTCTTGGTGAAAGGTCTGGCGTCCATTCTTGCGTTATCTTTAGCTTGCCGACTACAAACTATGTTGTTAGTAGTTGCATCATATCGCCTTGTACTGGATATAAAATGCTCTGCAGTACATTTTGTCATGTGTTAGGTTCTAATTAAGTTATTTTGGTGAAAGTAGCTACGGGTAATGTAAAACGCTACAATTCTGAGACGGTAATATTGTATGGGATTACTTTTAAATCGTAACAACCTGTAGTGTTTTACAGTAACTTGGACAACTTGCAAAACACTGCTGATTTGCTGAGACTATTAAGTCAAAGTCTGGAGGATGAGATCAGCAGAAGATGCAGATAATTACCTGTTCTGCATCCCCTCCAGCCATCTGCCCTGAGGTCTACCTCGAGTCTGCGAATCTGGCCAGTAAACCTGAGGCCAAAACCAAATAAAACCCCAGACACACTTGCACGACTCACACCCTCCTACTCCCACTTCAGAATTCTGCAGTTAGTACCGTCTGTCTTTTATTGTCTTTAACCTGGGGCACTTCTGTTCATGCATTTTGGTATGAAGACCTGTCACGCTTGACTGATTTAACTGATTTCATTTGAGTGCCACGTTTCTTTGTTGTCCTTTTTCTACTAAATTTTTTTTGGTCAAGATTTAGCTCAGTTGAGCTATCTACAGTGTTGGATCACAGACTTGCTGTTGATCAAACACAATCAAATTAAATGTTCATTTACTTCTGGGGTTTGTTCTTAAGAAAGAATAAAAGCACTTTCCGGCTGTGTATGTTTTAGACACCACCAGAAGGACATTTGATACAGGAGTCCCTGCTGGTGTCAACGACTGTTTGTCTGTGTGTGTCTGGATGGATCTGGTATAAGGCCTAATGTGGAAACTATTAGACCAAAAGTAAAAGAGGATGGGAGAGCGAGGGAGGAGGGAAAGAAAAAAATGATAAGATATGCGGAGACAAGCCCAAAGGCCTAAAGCACTAACAGCATATTATTCTGTTTATATTAATCCGTAAAATAAATGTATTTTATGAAGCCAACTGTAATTTTGCAGACAAAATGAGCATGCAATTTTCTAAAAACTTAAAAATATATAGTTTTTAAAATCTTTACCTATTGTTTTTAGGGACCAAGTAGTGGTGCTGTGAAGGCGCCCATTGTTTCCATTTCACCTATTATTTCTTCTTATTATTCTTTTTTTATTTACCTTGTCCTGTCCTGCTCAAAAGCCATCACAGAGTATATACCTTGCTGAGTTGGACAGTTTTGCTTTCTCCAGGGGAGTAAAACACCTGGTGTGGTGTTTTCTCCTCTGGATTGGAACATTGAATGTATGTAAATATTTATTAGTGGTGGTTCCTGCGAGTCTGTTTATATCAGTTGTGTCAGGACAAGACAGTGTTGGACTGAAAGGGGGAGTGGATAAAGGGTTAGGGAAGGGTAAGGGGGGAAGGTACACTAGTGAAAAAGAAAGAAAGGAAAAGGAAAAGAAGAAAAAAAAAATAATAATAAAAATAGATTTTTTTTTAAAAATCAGTAAATGAATAAAAATAAAATAAATAAATAACTACCTGAACATAACGCATAAGTCCTAGTAACAGTTCTTTTTGTCACATTTGCAGCTTTTACACAGCACACATGTATATAAAGCATCTACCCAGACAAACCATGTCCGTTTGTTATAGTTCATGCGGAACAGTTATTGCAGTTTGTATATTCAGGCACACATACATACATGTTTAAATACACACACAGCCGATGATTCATGTGGGGTCATAATAGTGTTGTACACTTTAAAATACAACTCAGCTACATGGGAAGATAGATACATAATATACCAAAGATCACAAACAGCGAGCTGGACGAACCACACACACTGACCTGATCCGCAGACATCTAACAAACAAGCGATTGCAGCACACAGTGCCCATGGACAGCAGACCCAGAGAGAAACGCCCCGCGTCCGGGAGCGAGACAACGGGGGTGCGCCCGACACGGCTCTCCTGACAGCATGGGGAGGCCCCAGCAGGCCCCACCCGCGACCACCGCCACCCGCACAGCCCTCGGCCCCCAGCCCCCGGCCACGGCCCCGCCAGGGAGGCGGGGATGAGGAGGGGGAGGCGACCAAGAGACCAGAAGAGGGCAGAATGGGAGACCGCACCAGGCGCAGCGGAGCCACCCCCCAGCCAGAGCCCGGCCCTGCACCCACCACGACCAGCAGCCTCAGACCCCTTTCCCCCTCCCCCAATCATCCATCCATTCATCAATCAATCATTCCATCCATACACCCATTCATACTCGATGGGCGGTCAGTCACCGTCCAGTGGCCCCGCATATACCCACCCCGGACGGAAGACAGAGACGGCCACCCACCCACTGCCCATCATCTGCCCCCAGTTCGGGTGTAGTGTATGTGTTTGTGTAAATGCTGAAGAGATAAGTTGGATTAAAATGGTGGAGTGATGTCCTGAAGCGTCACCGTTGGTTGACAGCTGACGTCCAGGCACCACCCCCAATTCCCTACGTGTCTAATATGTGTGTAAAATAAGAGGCCAGTCTACTCCGCCCTAGAATTATGGGGGTGGTACAAATATACAGCCCCACCCATCAGATCTGGATGAAGAGACTAGCCCTCCGGGGGGCAGCAGCGGGTCAGTGCCAGATGTTATTGGTCCTCTGACCGCTCCAGGAGGCAGGCCCCTCACCAGTGCCCTGGAGATGTTAAGTGTCTAATTGAATTAAAACTGGGGGTCCCCTGTCCTGGAGTAGGCCGGGGGGGGGGGGGGGCGATCAGTAATAGGGGCCCGATCAGTAATCTCCCACACAGATTGAGACCCCAGGGGTCCTATGTGTGGGGGTGAAGGAAATGTACCAGGAGCCGATGCAGGCACCACGCCGACGAGCCAACCCACCCAGGGGCGGCACTGCCCCCCGCCCCAGGGGACACAGAAGAGTCACCAAGGGAGGGACGCGGGAAACCAGGCTGCCCCCCTTCGGATCTCATCCATACTCATTCGTTCGCACTCATCCACCCACCCTTACGCCCAAACATACACCCACACACGCACACACGCATTCACCCAAACACACCCCCTCTACATGCACACCCACACACACATACCTGTCAAAGAACTGCTGGTTGCGTGTGCACAGAGTCAGCAGTACCTGAGGAGGAGACCCCACCCCACCCAGCGTGGACAGCCCCCAATGGTCCATGAGCCACCACCTACCACCACACTATTCATGCTATTCATTTCCTTTGTCCCGTATGATGTGGCTATAAAATTATGGGATGAACGCCACTGAGTTTCTCTTTTACATCCTACTCATTTTATCAAAAGAGCCAGCTTTCATTGATTGTTCTACTTGTGAAAAAAAAACTGTGTTGTCGGACATGAGCACCAATTTTACTATAGTTGATGGAACTTCCTGTCCATCATATTGAATTAGACCTACTTTTTCAAACTCTGATTTGTTCGATTATAACCAAATATTAATTAGAACATCCTTATACCTTGCTGGCAAAAAGTTATTTGTGTCGTGTTGATGAAAGTTACGTTGATTAGAGTTACGATGGCCGGAGGTGTATCTCTGCAACCTTTTGTCATATTGACACCAAACTTGTGAGTCATCAGGCAGACTCCAAAAAAAAAGTTACAGAGAGCACCACCAAATGGTAAAAATCTATAAACTTTATATAATAATTAGATCAATTAGTTATATTTCAGTATGCTTAGAATCACATCGATAGGTTTTTCTTTATTTTTCTGTTCATCGTTGTTTGCCTTCTGGATACTTAACCCGTTTTACTATTTGCATATTTAAAATTTACACCTGAATAAAACTAGACCCTGTTACTAAGATTTGAAGCAACTCTTTTTAAACAGTTGTCAGGACCCATCTCTAATCTCAAAAACTGGACAATTGAAAATCAAAATTTCCTGTCAACAATTTGACAAGAGCTTTGAGATGTGCCAATTAAAATCTCAAGTCATTCAGTGGTCTGCTACGGGACTCTTTGAATTGTACACATTGTTTAGTGGCAATCTGGTTTTAATCTCATGACTCAGAACTGCTTGCTCAATGCTGACTGTGACGCACTCATTAGAGCAAGAAGAAACCTGAAGAGTTTCCAACACCCTGAACAGCTACAATGACACATGTAAAGCAAGAAAATAGTAACGTTAAATAGTTTAGATCTAAAAACAAGGGTTTTGAAATGCAATGAAAATGGTCTTGAACGTGTGTGTTGCTAAATCTGTTCCTGCAATCAATTTCTCTGCAGTGAGTATTTACCATATTTTTCGCCGTATAAGACGCACTTTTTCTTCCTCAAAACTGAGGGGGAAAAGTTGGTGCGTCTTATACGGCAAATGCAGGACGGTCACGGGCGTAAGAGAGCCCGCGGCTTCGGCCTAGCTCTGGAGCCGTTGGCTATGGCAAGCCCTTTTAACATTTAAACTTCTGGCCTGACTATCCGCAAATGCATTTAAAGATAGGAATAAATGTATTGTTTGTAATGACTAGTAGCAAATATATTTTGACTGAACGTAAAGACATTTAGACATATCTTCAATTGTAATTGCACTAGTAAGAAAGTGAAATTGAGATATCTCTAATTATATATTGACTATTCAAAACTCAATTGAAGATATCTGCAATATAATTAGAGAAGTTCATTACTGGGTTTGAACTACGTGTGACATTGATGATCATTAGCAGCTGTTTGGTACCAAGACAAGCTATATGTGCCACATAAACAAAATGCATTTACAAATCTTACTAATCTTACACATCACCCACCACCTTAAGCATTTATTGAGGGCTAGGGTTTTGAGCAGGTCTGGTTCTGATTAAAACTTATTCAAGTGTAATTTCAGTATCACAATAACTGAAGGAAAGCACACGTACACACGCACACCCATTTCAACCCACAAACTTAAGAGACAGCTGGAAGAGTGTTTGTTCTCTCACATACTGTCTTTGTCTTGTATTTTATCTTATTTGGTAGATTCCAGGTTTGATATCTCCATTTAACAATGAATAAATCTTTAACTATGAAATCTGTACAGGATCTTTACCACCCTTGAGAGTTTTAGCTCATGGCAAATGACAGATCTTGCTTAACCACCATCATTTGAGCCAGGCAGTCCTTCTCCTCACAATTAAACAGAGTTCATTTCTAAAACTGCTGGTCATCTGGTGTCAGTTTGTGTCTGGGTTTGATTTACAGCTTCCATCACACAGCTGGCAACTCAAGCCAGAAGACCACCGGAGTTCAGCCGAGCAATAAAACACCCGTCAAAGTGGGGGAAACTTTTTCAAGTTGGGCTTTAACATAGAAAAGGTCATCCCATTGTTAAAATGTGGTGGAAGAAGATAATATTTTTAATTAATTTTTAAATAATTGTAGTTCCCTTTCAATCGAGACACAGACGGCGTCGAAGTCTCAACTATGGGTGGAGCCATCCTGAAAGGGGGTCGAGCTGAATCTTTAACGGGCAAATTAATCTTCCTCAGAGCGAATGGTGGTTGCTTTGCATTTCGACGCTCTTTACAAGCTGAAATATCAAAGGTTGCTTACCTCTGCGCTTGATGTGCTGCTGCTAGCCCAGATAGCTACGCCATCTTATCGCGGCACCTCTGATTCAAAGCTAGAGCTTGTCAGTATCCGCAGATTCTGTCCTGTAAACGTCCGTTTTTCACGACGATGGGAAAAACCTGCATTTCTCCTGGCTGCGGTGGATTTATCTTGTCGAAGGACGGTCACGAGCGATGTGTGGAGTGTTTGAGCTTCAAACACGCCTGCATTGCCCTCGTGAGGTGTGAGTGTTTGCACTGCAATGCTCAGCCGAGCCCCACACTGAGGTCATCCGAGGCCTCAGCTGGCGGCGCAAGGAAAGTGACGTCAGGGTGACGTCCCTTTCGAGCCTCTTGCCCTCGCAGACCTGCACGCCCTCTCTCTCAAGACGGTGCTTTTTGTCATCCCTGTGCCCCGGATGTGCGTCCCGTCTGGTCTATGAGGGATCCCGGTGTTGCTCCGGCTTCACCGATTTCCCCATATGATCCTGTTGACGATCTGCTATCCATCGCAGCATCGGAAGGGGCGCTTTCATCAATGTCTTCAGACTCAGAACTGCCACCCTCCGGGGTCGTGGCTGAACCGGAACCTGAAGTTACAGCGATGCTCTCTAAGGCCGTGGCGGCGATCGGTTTAGAGGTGCCTTCCCTCTCTGAATTGGCTCCGTCGCGGTTGGATGACTGGTACTTCGGCAAGCGCCAGGACGCGGCTCCCCGCCCTAAGCCAGTACCTTTCTTCCCAGAGGAAGCATGATGAGCTCACGAAATTCTGGCAGGCTCCCCTGTCTGCGAGGATCCGTAGCTCCTCCCCCTTCACCACTCTGGCGCAAGCTGCAGCTAGGGATTACACCGCGATTCCACGAGTGGAGCAGGCTGTCGCAGTGCACCTGTGCCCGAACAGTGCTGCCGTTTGGCATATCGCGCCCAGATGTCCCCTCCAAAGCCGGAAAGTTCTCGTCAGACCTGATGATGAATGCTTATTCGGCTGTGGGTCAAGCTGCAGCTGCCTTGCATGCCATGGCAACTTTTTAGGTGTACCAGGCCAAAGTCCTCCGTGACATGCACCAGAGTGGTGGCGGCATCTTTACAAGACTTGTGCTCTGCCACGGATCTCGCTCTCTGAGCGACGAAATCTGCAGCGCAGAGCATTGGCCACACAATGTCCACATTAGTGAATTAGTGGTCCAAGAACGCCATCTTTGGTTGGATTAGGCGTCGATGCTCACCGAGGACCGTAACAGGTTCCTCGACGTGCCTATCTCCCCAGATGGCCTCTTTGGCGTCGCCGTAGACGACTTTGCGTCGAAGGTCTCCACAATCAGGAAGCAGGCGGAGGGTCTGGGCGAGCTCAAGTTTCCGCGCCGTAACAAGGGCGGTTCCACTACGCTCGGTGTGGAACCCTCTCCACCTGCTACACGCCAAAGAGAGTGCCCCCCGCCACGGTCCAAGCCTCCGGCCAAGAGCTTGAGAAGGACCCCTGCACGGCGCCGGGCACCATCATCCTCAGAGGCTTCTCGCAGGCAGACGAGGGCTTCTTCCCATAAGAAGCGCCCCTGAGGATGACAACTCGGGAAGATGTGACATCTGTCAGGGTCCTACCATCGACCCGACTCCCCCTGGAGGGGGGGTGGCTACGACACGCACCTCGCACCTTTCTCAGGTTCTGTTTCGAGGGCCAAGCCTATCAGTACTGCGTCCTGCCCTTCGGCCTGTCCCTCTCCCCGCGCACCTTCACGAAGGTGACCCGTGCTGCTCTCGCCCCGCTACGCCGGGCGGGCATCCGTGTCCTGAATTATCTGGACGACTGGCTGGTGCTAGCTTCGTCCAGAGACCAGTTGATCACACACAGGGACAGAGTGCTCTCGCACATCAGCCAACTAGGGTTTCAGGTCAACTGGGAAAAGAGTCGTCTGACCCCGGTCCGAACGACTACTTTTCTTGGTTTGGAGCTGAATATGAGGGTGCGGCTTACGGCAGAACGCACCCGAGCCTTGCTGTTAACTCTCGCAGCGGCGTCATCTCAACGGACGGTCAAACTGAATGGATTTCAGAGGCTCCTGGGGCAAATGGCGACTGCAGCCCCGGTGATTCCACACAGGCTCCTGTTTGCCTCCCAGGAGAACACCCACTGCCAGCTTTTTAACTCCCTATCCTTGGCTCCTCTCAGAATAGACGCACTGGTACACAGCTGGCCCTGGAAGAAACGCCTCTACGCGTTTCCCCCAGTGAGCCTACTGGCACCGGTTTCGTGCAAGGTCAGGGAGGACGAGCTCGAGCTGCTTCTTGTTGCGTCTATGTGGCCCAACAAAGCCTGGTTCCCAGAACTCTCATCGCTCGTGACAGTTCCTCCCTGGCCGATCTCCCTGAGACCCGATCTTCTCACTGCAGGGGGGGGGGGGGGGTTCAGGCACCTGAGACCGGATTAATGGGCCCTACATGTATGGCATATCTGGCCTCAGTGGACCCCCAGCCCCCAGGACTTTAGAGCATGCGTTAGCCCCCTCCATGAGGTTATGCTATGCTGGCAAGTGGGGTCGGTTCGTCGAGTGGTGCTCTTCCTACCAGGAAGATGATAGAACATGTCCCATCAGTCGTGCTGACCTTTCTCCAGGAAGGGTTCGATCAGGGGCTGTCCCCTTCGTCCCTGAAGGTCTACGCAGCTGCAATTTCTTTCTTCCACCTCCGGGTTGAAGGGAAATCTGTCGGTAGCCACGATCTGACGTTGAGATCTCTCCAAGGGGCCAAACGGCTACGTCCCTCCAGGCCCCCCTCTGTACCCTCTTGGGACCTTTCCATTGCCCTTAGAGGGCTGAGGATGTCCCCTTTCGAGCCTCTTGCCCTCGCAGACCTGCACGCCCTCTCTCTCAAGATGGTGCTTTTGCTGGCTCTGCCATCGCTAAAGAGGGTTGGAGATCTCCAAGCACTGTCTGCCGACGAAACCTGCCTGGAATTCGTAACCCGCGTTCCCTGAAAGAGGGAACGCAGACGTCCCTTGACCATGTACTTCAAGTCGCTGATCTGAGGTGCCGTAGATGTAAGTAGGTTCGGCTCGGAAGGAAGCAGAATGAGTGTAGAGCTACGCTCTGCTCTTATAGATTTTAGTCTAATCAACTTCACTCTCAAATTATTTTACCCGTTAAACATTCGGCTCCACCCCCTTTCAGGATAGCTCCACCCATAGTCTTGACTTCGATGGCGTCTGCGTTCCCTCCTTCAGGGAATGCGGGTTACGAAAGTAACATAGAAGTTAATTATGACATTTTAAAAGCAGAAATACTTTATTTAGCCTGAATTATCAGGACAATCTAGTTTACACTTATGAACCAGAAACAGAGGCAGAAGCACCTGACCTGGGCTACAGAGGAGCAGCACTGGACTGTAGATCAAATTTTACACGTCATTCGGAAATCAAGGTGCTAGAGTCTGGAGGACGACTAAGGAGAGGTAAATACCATAATGCCTGAAGTCCGGTGTCAAGTACCCACAGTTGGTGATGATCTGGGGTGCCATGTCAGCTGCCGGTGTTGGTCCACTGTGTTTTATCAAGGACAGGGTCAATGCAACTAGCTATCAGGAGATTTTGGAGCACTTCCACAAGATTAATATGAAATGAATCCGTTCCAGGGTGGCTTTCGTACCTCAAACATTTCGTACCTCGAAGAAAGTTTTACATGTAAAACGCCTAATCCGTGCTATGGCTCTCAGAAACAACAGTAGAAGTTGATGAAAAAAATTAAAACCAGAGAAAAATCAAGTAACGTTTTTTCAATCCTTAAATCTACACATTGTTAATGTAATAAATGATAATAAAACACAAGCAAAATACGTAATACGTACACAAATGTGAAACCTTACCTTGCGAGTGAAGCAATGTGTCGAAGGAGGTGGAACGGATGGCAGAAAACATTATGGCACTATGTATGAAAGTTAACTTTCTCAAGATATTTCACGAATTACAAACACCAACACGGTTTCAAGCGCAAGCGCAGAGAGTACACTGGGAACGCGTCACTGGGTTTCGGGTTTCTCTAACGTGCGCTACAGAACAGCACTTTCCATGTTATAAACATTACTTCTTTTACGACACCTTGACTATCATTTTTTATTGTACATTACTAGTAATCTATACATAATGTTGCGCTCGATTTAAAACTGATTTATAGTGTTTTTAAGCTGTCTGGAAAGGGAGAGTGGAGTGCCAGGACCTGGAAGCACAGCGCGACATCAGACAAACAAGCGGATAATACAGCAGACCTATATGTGGTTGTTCGTATCTCAAATTTTTCTTTGTATCTCCAAGCAAAAATGTTCCCGCGAGATCTTTCGTGTCTTGGACATTTCGCAACTCAAAGCAACGGATTGTTCACCACAGTTGCATCGAATGATGAGTCGCTTTTATTGTGGTTAACTAACTTCATTTATTGCTGTTGTACATTTTGTGTGTCGCTAGCTCCGGGATTCTCTCAGTTTGACTTTCGCTCGCTTGGTTCCAGACATCACGAAAGAAAGTGTTGCTTTGTGGAGAGTGAATCACTTCTGGAGGAGGGACACCCGACCTTTCATGTCCAGCCTTGATGTAACCATTTCACTAGTGTGACTTCATCACTGGAATTAATAAAACTCTTTTATAAAAAAGAGTTTTTTGTTCTGGAACGTCCATATTTAGATTTTTTATTCAATCTACTCTTAGAAATTACTATAAAAGCCACTAAAAGGCTCAGCATGTCATGACCCCCTTTAATAGTTTTAAAAATGTTATGTTGACAAAGCTACAAACAAGCTAAAAAGCACAAATTTTTTCTCAGGACATGCTTATTTTGTCTAGTACTACAATTATTGTTTGTTTACCAGAGTTGGAGGCTTTAAAGAACCTCATCCACAACTACCTCAAGAGACTGTCATTGATGTTAAAGGAGGGAATACAGAATATTAAGAGCTTTTGATCTGGGTCATTTGGAATGCTTTTTATGATTTAAGAGTAAAAAATGGTTTCCCCCAAGCACTAACTGTGAGTGGGGAAGATGCTTTTGTGCTATCATTCAAATTTTATTTAAAAACTTGAAGAGAACTGTGTTTTAACGTAATACAAATCAACACATGTAGATTTGTGTCGATAAAATTAATGTTTTAACATAATTTCTATCTCAAAGAGAAATGGAAACACTCGTGGAAAGGCGATAGGCTATAGAGGACATGTTCAAACACTAGTCTAAAGTTTATAAATGTAAATTCAGCTGGCAATGACAAATACTGCAGGCTATCTTTATGTTATCCATGGAACACACACCCACAAGTGTGCATTTGCCTTCAAGTGCATTGAACAAAATCCATGGAAAAATCCAGACAGACTCATATGTGATGTGATGTCTTTACCAGTCTCGTCAAGCTCCAAGCCGAGTTTGGAATGTGTGCAGTAGTGCTAGTCTGTGAGAGAAGCCCTTAATTAATCTCATGCATTTTCTCCTTGTTTATGCAATATGTTTAATTAAAGTAAGTCTTTTCAGGATTTATCTAGAGTTGTTTGTCATCAACTTATTAACAGTGAGAAATACAAATGTACTTCTACTCAACAAAGTTAGAGAAGGAAGTTTAGGGCATATAAACAAACTCTGGTAAGCACATAAAAGTATTAACAGATAATAACGGTTCTCAAAAGCACGCTTTTATGTCTCAATCTACTGGCTTTTTTATGGTGGGTTCATAAATACACCATGAAGTCATTCCATAATTCAGATTGGAGTATTACTGTAACATCCGTTCTCCACTGCAGCTGAAAGATGGACATTTTTAAGATACCCCTGGAGAACACAAAACTAAATTTCAACTATAACAGCACTAGCAGATGCTTGAGAAAGGGCAAAAACAACACAAAACATTAAAAAAACACACTCTAGCATTCAGCAGCAGCAACGCACACTCTGAAAAGAAGACGTACTAGCCTATTCTGTCAGAATGATGAAATTCTGTGGGGATTTGGAGTCTGGAATGGTCAGGAAAGGCCCAGTGGAGAAGGACAGATTGAAACCCCATAGATAAAAGAAAACTCACTTGAAGCAAATTAATCAGTTTATTAAAAGGCACACGTAAATATTTTATTTTCTGTAACTACAAGTTCCTGCGTGTACTGGGTTTAAAGGGAGTGCTTGTCATGTTTTTATCTGTGTTTGCAGATAACGAAGGCTGCAATCGACTTATTGTTCCCAGACCTCAGCGAGGCTGTTGATTTTATCGAGGCCTTGGCTCTGCACTCCTATCTAAAGTTTGGATAAATGGGTAAAAGCCCTGATGTTTCCCAGACATCTTGAACCGTTATTCTTTTCAATGTTTTTCTCCTTCCCTGTTCTCTCATCTTATCACACCTTTTTGAAGCATTTTTACTTTTTTCTTTGAGTAGGGAGTATTTTTTCATCCACCCAGTGTGAAGCCCATCATACCTTAAAAGCATTTCACCAGTCAAATGACTGACAGGGAGCTTTCCTGGAAACAGTTCACCCGTCCGGCTCTCTTTTGACTTGGCGAACTTGACTGAATGTGTATCGTCGGCCAGAATGTCTAGTTACACCAGCATCCTGATCAAATACTTTCTTCATGCAAAGCCAGCCATTGCGATGCTGGTGTAATTTGTTCAATTTGTATAATGTTTGTAAAATAATGTTTGTAGTATAATTTGTAAAATGTTCATTTTTAAGAATTCATGTCTACTGCAACAGAATATAAAGTACAGTATAATAAAAATAGAGTATAATACAATTGATTGTTAAGGCCTATACACACCGATCCAAGTTGTGATTTGCACAAATCTTCTGATGCTTCTCAGATGGTTGCTCTACATGTGGGTCGAGGAAATATTGGTTCAACACTCATTGCCTGAAGATGGTGTTTATGGTACAACAGATGCACCCTGAGAAACAGAAAAGAAGAAAAAAATCTAAGAACACAGATAAATCCTGGATGTCGAGCAATTTATTCTGTTGGTGGCTGATCACAGGGAGCTGTTGGAGAATGTGGAGAAAAGAATTAGTGCCACACTGTTTTCGCTATTTTTTTACATCCTACTCACATGATCAAAAGAAACAGATTTCATTGGTCGTTCTTGCGAAAAAAGGATCCGATATGGCAGTACGAAATTGTTTTTGTCGGCATCACTCGTTTGGGCATGTGTTCAAATGAGGTGCATTCTCGCACAACCTACATTTTTACCAGTAGCGTGGTTTTACCACTGCTTTTTAAAGCAAATAGCTTTTCATTAGCGGAGCTATTTTATTGATCAAGTAGCGCCGTAGCGTTCTTAAGTGGGCAGGTACTCAGGGGTCATTTTACAGCTCAAATATCAATCAATCGAGCTTTATTTCTAATGCACCCTCCAACAGCCAAGGCTGACAAGGTGCTGTACAAACACATAATATAGGAGTTAAAAATACAAGGATACACGAACAAATACACAAGGATAAACTCTTTTGATATAAAATAATAACAGACCTCACATAAAAAAGTTTTTAGTTTAGCTTTAAACACAGACAAGGCAGAGATGGAGCAAAGTTCGATGGGTAGTGAGTTCCGGATCTTTGGACCTGCTACGGCAAAGGAGCGGTCACCCCATTTCTTGTACCGGTACCATGTGATCTCCAGCAGGTGTTTCCCAGAAGAACGTAAAACTGGTTAAAATACAGAGATTGGATGGGGTAATACCAATGACTGCAGTAAAAATAATTTTGTACTGGTCCTAAAACTAACAGGAAGCCAGGGCAAGGAGTACAGAATAGGTGTGATGTGCTCACAGTCTTTGGTGCCAATAAGAGGGCGGGCTGCAGTATTCTGTACAAGTTGTAGCCTGTGCAGACAAGTCTGGTGTATTTCCGGTTAAAGGGCATTGCAGTAATCTAAGTGTGAACTGTTAAAAGCATGAATTGCTTTCTCCAGATCACTATGTCTCAGAAATGGCTCAACTCCCAGGTTCTTAACACCACTTCTAATGTGAGGAGTCAGAGCAGCAAGGCATCCCCGGGCAGGTTGGTAGATTCAAACACAATATTTTTGGTTTTGCCTTCATTTAAGCATAAAACATTTTGAGACAGCCAACTTTTGACGTCATTTATGTGCAATGAGAGATTTGCTGCTCTTTCTCTGTATCTAGCGTTCTGGGCTGGCTCTGTCAGACTAAGTCCAAACGGCTGCTTCTTTCCTTCAGACGATCAACGTTCATCTATTGGCTGCAGCCAGTTTTTTCTAAAACGTGATTGAGTGATGTGCACAAGACACCGACTGCGGGGTAACCTCCAGCTTTCCGTCTTGAAGCCTAAAGGGAAGTGACTTGAACTGCAGATCTGCAGGAATGCTACTCAGAGGAATTTACCTTGATCACTCCCATGTTAAAATTGCCAACTTTGAAGCTAAAAAAATAGTTCCCTTTCAGTCAGTCCCGGAGACGTTAGTCGGGATTAGACCGACTGAACGGGAGCGAATCCCTGTGAGAGCGACTGACCGAACACTTTAACAAGCAAATTAATTTGCAGGCGTAGGTGATTGATTAGCAATCAACCGGGTATAAAGCCAGGCATGACCTACGCCTCAGTATGCAATTTCACCGCCTTGGATGGTGCAGCAGCTAGGGGATACTCCTCGATTTCTCAGGCGGAGCAGGCTGTCGCGGTGCACTTGTGCGCCCCTGAGCTTGGCGACTCGGGAGGTTATTAGCGTCTTTCTGGGTCTTGTCACCGGCCCAGCTCCTCCCATCACACACTCCTATTGTGTCAAAGAAAGATCTCACTTACTTCCCGAGAATAGTGGACTCGCGTTCCCTGCGGTTTGGGGTTCTCCTCCCTCGGTCTTCGATGAAGACCCCGACTTGGGCACGAGCTCCACTCCCAAAACTCCCGCCCTCATCTGACCATCAGCACGTCCCGACCTTTATCCCTGTCAGCTTACCTGAGAGCCTAGCGTAAGCTTCCCGGGGTCTCACAGTGGGTGGTCCGGACAATCCGGCAGGGCTACACGATTCAGTTCGTGACAGCCCCCAGGTTTCGAGGTGTGTTTCACCCTCCTGTCCCCCGGACAGGCGCCTCACTCCTGCAAGAGAAGATCGACACCCTTTGATAAAAGGTGCGATCGAGCCTGTCCCCCCAACCGATGTGGAACGCGGGTTTTACAGCCCATACTTCCTGGTCCCCAAGAAATCAGACGGGCTGCGACCATTCTTGGATCTGAGGCGTCTGAACCGGCACCTGGCCAAGTACCGGTTCAAGATGCTAAAGGTCTGCTGCATTCTACCATGCATCTGTCCTGGAGATTGGTTCGCAACGATCGACCTGAAGGACGCGTACTTTCAGGTAGAAGGGGTACCAAGACACAGACCCTTCCTAAGGTTCTGTTTCGAAGGCCATGCATACCAGTACAACGTCCTACCCTTCGGTCTTGCCCTCTCCTCTCACACCTTCACGAAGGTTGCCAGGGCTGCGCTAGCCCCGCTCCGCCGGGCAGGCATTTGGATCCTGGACTACCTCGACGACTGGCTTCTCATAGCCTCATCCAGGGACCAGTTGATCCGACATCGGGGCAAGGTGCTCTCGCACTTAAACCGTTTGGGTCTGAAGGTCAACTGGGAAAGAGCCGCCTCACTCCGGTGAGAGTCATCTCTTTTCTCGGGATGGAGCTGAACTCCGAGAACATGCGGGCGCGATTGTCGGTAGAACGCGCCTGGGCCTTACTGACCGCCCTGTCAGCAGTGTCCTCGCGACAAGTGGTCAGACTGAAATTATTTCAGAGGCTCCTGGGGCATATGCCAGCCGCAGCCCCAGTTATTCAACTCGGGCTCCTGTGTATGCAACTACTGCAGCTATGGCTTCTCTCACGAGTTCTGAGTTGGGCATGGTGTCGGGGAGCTCTCCGCCTGTTTCCCCCAGTGAGCCTTCTAGCACAGTTACTGTGCAAGGTCAGGGAGGACGAGCGAGAACTGCTCCTGGTCACGCCCCTCTGACTGAACAGAGCCTGGTTCCCAGACCTTTCTGCGCTCATGACAGCCCCCCCCCCTGGCTGATCCCTCTGAGTCAAGATGTCCCCTTCCAGGACCAGGTGGTGACCCTGCAAGCTCTGCCCCGGGAGGAGGCAGATCCAGCCCAGGGTTCATTATGTCCAGTAAGAGCCCTTCGGATCTACCTGGACAGAACCCGGGAGCTTCGTTGCTCCCAGCAGCTCTTCGTATGTTTCTTAGGCCAGCGTCAGGGTTCCGCGGTCTCCAAGCAATGGCTTGCCCACTGGCTAGTGGAAGCTATTCGCTTTGCTTATGAGGCCTGTGAGGTTCCCTGCTCTCTCCATCTGAGGGCCCACTCATCTCGCGGTATTGCTGCTTCGTGGGCGTTGGCTAGAGGGGCCTCACTCGCCGACATATGCAGAGCTGCGGGCTGGTCTACACCTAACACTTTCGTCAGGTTTTACAACCTTGACGTTGGCTCTGTTCCCTCTGCGGTCCTGAGTGGTGGCAGTCACCCTTAGGGAACGGAGCGGTTGTAAGTTTGCAGTACTCTCCTCTCCAGGGAAGTACATCCTCTAGAGCTCCCCCCTTCGGGCGGCTCTCCTATCCTCCCCCCTCCAGCATCTGACTGAGTGGAGCAGTCAGCTCTGCTAGGTTCTGTAGTGGAGGCTTTGCCTCCGCCTGGCCCCTGCAGAACTAGGGTCCAGATCTGGGAGTCCCCCTTCGGCGCTCCCTTTCTATGTTTTCTATACAGCTCCCCCTCCAGGTGGCTAGTATGAACCCATCCTGTTACACCCCTTGCCCTGGTGAGTAACGATGACCTTCCGTCTCTGCCGATTTTGTCTTGCAGAACGAGGACCCGCTGGTAGCCCTTCGGGCCTCGACGCGATCTCTGCCGCTCCTCTCTGCGGGTCGAGAGGCGTCTCCTTCTGGTCCTCAGCAACTCAACCGAGGACAGCTAAGCTCTCAGTGTTGGACGACTTCCCCGTCAATGATATTTCCGGGCAGAAGGAGTTCCCATTCAGGTACTACTACTTGCGTAACCCCACGTTACCTGAATAGGGAACGGAGAGGGTACCCTTCGCCATGCCCTAGAAGTCATGGATCTGAGGTGCCGGGAGGTAAGTAGGTCTGGCTCCTCGGAAAATTCCATACTGAGGTGTAGGTCACGCCGGCTTTATACCCGGCTGATTGCTAATCAATCACCTACGCCTGCAAATTAATTAGCCCGTTAAAGTGTTCGGTCAGTCGCTCTCACAGGGATTCGCTCCCATTCAGTCTGTCTAATCCCGACTACCGTCTCCGTTCGCTATTCAGGGAATGTGGGGTTACGCAAGTAACCTAGACGTTCCCTTACAGTCGAGAACGCAGACCAGTGTCGAGTTCGTGGACTATGGGATTTAGCGAACCTTGGAGGTGATACCGAGTATTTAACGTGCAAATTGATTTGCGAGTGTAGATGATTGGCAATCAGCCGCTCTATAAGAGGAGCGCTTGCCTCTACACTCATTCTACTTTCTACCTCGGAGCGAATGGTGGTTCCATCCTCTGAATTTGGGGACCATGGAACATGCATTAGCGCCCTCCACTAGAGCGTGCTATGCAGGTAAGTGGGGTCGGTTCGTCGATTGGTGCTCCCAGGACGTGTCCTATCAGAGTCGTGTTGACCTTACTCCAGGAAGGATTTGATTGGGGGCTGTCCCCTCCATCCCTGAAGGTCTACGCAGTAGGGATTTCCTTCTTTAACCTTCGGGTCGAAGGGAAATCGATCGGCAGCCACTATCTGACGTTGAGATTTCTCCAAGGGGCCAGACGGCTTCGTCCCTCTAGGCCCCGCTATGTTCCCTCTTGGGACCTCTCCATCGCCCTGAGAGGGCTGAGGATATCCCCTTTTGAGCCTTTGGCCGTCACAGATATTAGAGCCCTCTCCCTGTAGACGGCTCTTATGTTGGCATTAGCGTCCCTTAAGAGGGTTGGAGAGCTCCAGGCTCTGTCCGCCGACGAAACCTGCCTGGAATTCGGTCCTGAGGACTCTTTGGTACGTATCAGACCCCGGCCCGGATTCATCCCCAAGGTCCCGTCGATCCCCCTTCGGGATCAGACGGTGACCCTGCAGGCCCTGCCCCGGGAGGAGGCAGACCCAGCCCAGGGTACACTCTGTCCAGTGCGCGCCCTTCAGCTCTACTTGGACAGAACCCAGGAGTTTAGCATCTCCCAGCAGCTCTTCATTTGCTTTGAGGGCCAGCGTAAGGGGTACGCTGTGTCCAAGCAGCGGTTAGCAGGTTGGATTGTGGAGGCTATCCAGCTGGCTTACCAGGCAAGTGATGTACCCTGCCCTCTAGCTAGGCTACACTCCACCCGTGGCATCGCCGCCTCGTGGGCTTTGGCCAAGGGGGTCTCACTCGCCAACAATTGTAGAGCTGCGGGCTGGTCGACACCCCTAACCTTCATCAGGCATTACTGCCTTGATTTAGACGCTGTGCCTTCGGCGGTGGTGGCAGCTAACCCGTCGGCACAGTTTGGGGCAATACCCTTGGATGTCCATCCCCATGGTTCTGTCGAACATCCTTTCCCTAATCTCCAACTCCAACACCGATGAGGGCTCTGGTTGTGCTGTGCCTGCAGACAATTTTATTCACGACTCCCTAACGGTGGTTCGGTGAACTCCTCTTTCACGACCCCCTAACGGTGGTTTCGGTGAACTCTATCCTCCCCCCATGCGGCATCTGACTGAGCATCTGACCCCATGCACGGGTGGCCCAGTCTGCGTATTCTATACAAACCCGTTTTCAGGTTGTTTTGTATTACCCCGTTTCCATTCTTCCCCCCCTCTGTGGTGCAGAATGATGGGTTTTTCGTCCTCCCCCTCCTATTGGGCGGGGAGACATGCACTCGCTGGCCCTCTTTAGGTCTCAAAGCGATCTCTGCGCACCTCTGTTTCACATCAGAGGTTCAGTCCTTCTGGTCGCCCTGCTGTACAGCATATGCGACTACCCCGCAATAGATTTATTCCGGGCTAAGGGTCTGAGACATCTCTGTTAATCACTAAACAACACTCTGAAATACCCCCCCCCCTCTCCTCCCTGCCCCTTATACATACAGATTACCTGTTGCATTACTACAGCCACATTTACAAATCCACTCTTTCTCCTACAACTGATTGTAAAAAGAAAAACATATTTGTTGTTTTATTAGTTTTGTTCTTTTATTTATCCACTCCCACAAAACATAGGAAATATCAAAGTTCTCGTAAGAATTAGGATCCCCCTCCCCATTTAATCTCAACTGTCAGTGTTTCTCGCAACACCACAGGTATGGCATATTATAGTGACCCCAATATCACCAAAATAATTTTGAAAATCATCAAAATAATTATGTGTAATTATACAGTAAAAAGACCCTGGGGCCAAATTGACAAAAGATGTGACAAAATGTGCACAGGGCATCGAAAAAATAATAACATTACAACAATAATGACAAGATAATAACACTAACATTAATAATAAAAATAATAATAAGTTCATTTTGTGTTTCTCCCCATTAAATGAAGAAAATCCATTGAATCTGAAGCCAAAACAGTTAAATGCAATCCTGATGTCACAGAGAATCCTCTCGAACCCCTGCTCGCTTTGCCCACTGGTGCTACGTTCCCATCATTCTTCTGAGAATATAACAGCAGCTCAGTCTGTTTCACTTGTGTTTGCTCAACTGTTTCAATGTATTGAGCACTAAATTCTTCACATTTCAGACCTGACTTTGCAGCTTACTTTACTCTTATTTGAATTATATTAGCCATTTAATAACGAGAACGCTGAGGAAGCAGATGTTTTTAGTGTCGTAGATAAAGTTAAAATCAGTTTCATATTTAAAAAAAATCAAACAGTAAACTTGGGACCATCATCTGGGAAAGAAAGTAAAACAGAAAAGCATTAGAGCAGCAGTAGAGGCCGAAGAAGAATAACCATATTTTTCACCGTATAAGACCCACTTTTTCTTCCCCAAAACTGAGGGGGAAAAGTTGGTGCGTCTTATACGGCGAATGCACAGCGGAGCGGAGGGCGGTCACGGCC